>JAKUBJ010000047.1:0-80431 GCA_030566855.1 Tortispora sangerardonensis | reverse complement strand
CTTCAAGTTATACCGAACACTAACCACAGTCACTGTTTCATGCTTTAATTAAAACCCTCACTCCGCCCTATACACTCCTTACTCAATCATCTTCGTATGGGAGGGGGGCCTTCAGGCCCCCCCTGCTAGTCTTATTTCTAAATATATCCCATCATCAATCTCGAAACTTATACTTTGACATAACATCTATAATGAATATAGAACAATTAAAATCTCTTTACATTTCTTGTAATCAAGGTCATGTATTTGAACATTTTGATACACTTGATGAATTTCAAAAAAAGTCATTAATTGATCAATTAAATGATATAGATATTGAAGTACTTGTTAAAAGAGCCAAAAATGCTATTGACTTATCAAATAATAGTAAAGCTCAAACTTATTCAAATGTTACTTCTATACCAAATGAATATTCAGCTAATTCATTTTCAACATCTATAACTAATTGGAAATTTATTGGTTTAAAGGAAATAACAAATGGTACTGTTGCAATTATACTTATGGCAGGTGGTCAAGGTACAAGGCTTGGTTCTTCTGATCCAAAGGGATGTTATGATATTGGTTTACCTTCACATAAATCATTATTTCAATTACAAGTAGAAAGAATTAAAAAACTTGAAAATTTAACTGGTTCAAATCAAATCCCTTTATATGTTATGACGTCAGGTCCAACAAATCAACCAACTATAGATTTCTTTAAAAATAATAATTATTTCGGTGCAAATCCTAAACAAATTATATTCTTTACACAAGGTGTTTTACCTTGTTTTGATGATCAAATTAAAATTATTATGGAATCTCCTTATCAAATTGCTTTGGCTCCTGATGGTAATGGTGGTATTTATCCTGCTTTACTTAAACATAATATACTTAAAGATATGAAGGAAAGAGGTATTAAACATATTCATGCTTATGCTGTTGATAATTGTCTTGTTAAAGTTGGTGATCCTACTTTTATTGGATTTGCAATTGAAAGAAATGTTTCAATTGCTTCAAAAGTCGTTAGAAAGATCGATCCTATTGAATCTGTTGGTTTAGTAGTCTCTTATAATAATCATCCTGCTGTATTAGAATATTCTGAAATAAGTAAAGATTTAATGTCAACTACTGAAATATCAAATGGTCAATCTTTACTTAAACTTAGAGCTGCTAATATTGTTAATCATTATTATTCAATTGATTTCTTACTTTCTATACCAAATTGGGACTTACAAACTTACCTTCCTTTTCATGTCGCTCATAAGAAGATCCCTTATTATTCAAAGGCTGAAAATAAGACAGTTAAACCAACAAATCCAAATGGTTATAAGCTTGAACAGTTTGTCTTTGATGTTTTCCCTCAAATCTCTTTAGATAATTTCGCTTTATTTGAAGTAGATCGTAAAGATGAATTCTCTCCTTTAAAAAATGCTCCTGGTTCTTCTTCTGATTCTCCTGAAACTTCTTTACGTGATATATTAGCACAAGGTTCAAGATGGGTTACAGCTGCTGGTGGTATTGTTGAGGGTAATGCTATTGAAGTATCACCATTGACTTCTTATTCTGGCGAGAATCTAGAGTTTACAAAGGGTAGGACTTATACCATAGATGATGTTCTTTAGATTGACGTATGTAGTACATGTAGTACATACAATGTATTACTCAACTTCTACATGCGAAACTACAGTGCTATCATTCTACACGGACATCGTCTACTGTGAATGTCAACATCTATGAACGTTTACATCTACTACGTACACTTCGTGCACGTAGACTTCGTAGTCAAAAATATGCATTAATATAACAAAAAAAACAATAAGGTTCATTACCCTTAAGAATCATAAAAGTATAATACACAAAATAAATATCACAAACAGAACAATCATGAATATGTTTGTGGTAATGGATCAAACCCCATACCAACTGGATCATCTCCATTATTCAAAAATCCTGAAAAATCAAACGTATCATCTCCTTCACCACCTCCTAAATCAGGCAACATCTTAGTATCAAATATAAAACTCTGCATAGAATCTCCATTTCCTGAAAGATCTCCAGAATTACCAACTGCTCCTGTATCTCCCATGGCCATAGGACTAGGTCTCATAGTATCTGGATTAGATGAACTATCATTACCTGATCCTGCCTTATCTGTACCTCCAGGCACTGATGTAGGATTACCACCTCCTTTAGTATTTCGGAAATTATTATGTGTTCCTTGATTAATATTCTCTGGTGTGGCCTTATCGCTAGAATTAGAATCAACTCCTGATGGCGTATGCACCATATTTCCTTTCCTAGAAACATTTCCTGCTTGTGCCATACTTTGTGGTGTCATAGGTACTGGTGACTGCATATGATCTCCTACTGAATTAGGCGTAGAAGGTGCAACTGATACTGACCCTCTTTTAGCTCTCTTTTTAGGTCCACCAACATCTTTACTACCTCTCCTTCCACCAGCTCCTTTACCTGGTGGCTTCCCATTAGTAGTATTACTAAGCGCAGGTGATGATGGTTGTCTAGCTTGTGGTGGTAACATTTGACTGGTAGGCCCTTGTTGTCCTGGTCCTTGCCCACCAATTTGCCCAGGTTGTTGTGTATGCCAAACATGTGTCATCCTCATATTAGGCCCAGCAATAGGTTGAACTGGCGCATTGTTACCTTTACCAGGTGTAGGTGCTCCTCCCATCATCATATTATATTCATTGCCAGAACTTGGAACTCTTTGATTAACAAAATTAGGATTACCTCCTTGAGGTTCTCCACCAATAACTGGTGACATAGCCATCGTCTGCTCGTGCATAGCTCCACCTGGTTTATTAGGTCCTTGAATTTGTGATATATTCTCCCCGGGTCGGCCTACTGGTTGTTGCTTATAAGGACCCTGGTGTTCTTGACGAGCTGCAAAGAGACGCATCTTGCTCTCATTCTCAAGCACCATAAGTTGATTTTGATATTCATGAAGAGGCGCAGTAAACGGCTGTCCATCTTGCCTGACTGCCATTCCTGAAGCACCGTTGCCACCTGGTCCATTAAATGAATCTCCTGATAAATTAGATGCATCAGCACCTGCAGCACCACCTGGAATTGAATCAATCCAATTTTGTGGATGAGAGTTCGCTTGGTTATTAGATAAATCTTGTGCCCCACCAGGGGTATCATTGCGAAAGTTATTGTACTTTTGGCGCTGTTGCTGAGGTTGTTGCTGCTGCTGTTGTTGTTGTTGAAATGCTATGCGACCTTGTTCTGATCCAGGAGGCATTCTCATCGGTTGCATAATGTGAACATACTGAGCTTGGTTCCCGGGATCAGCTTTAAACTGATTAAGATATTGTGTATTAATTTGCGATCCACCATAATTAGAATGGACATCATTATCAATAGAATGGTCAAATTGGTTAGAATCTTGATTTTCTGGAGATATGCGATTTCTTCGTGAAGGTGATAAACTAGGGTGGTCATTTGGTTTAGGAGCGCCAGGTCCTGTTCTAGGAGAAGTAGAAGATGTTCCTTCAATTGCGGCTGCTGCGGCAGCTGCTGCTGCTGCAGAAGATGCAGATAATGGAACTTGATCAGTCATAGGATTACGCATACCTTGAAAATGTGAAATATCTGGTTTCCCCGACTGTTGCTGCTGATGCTGTTGTTGCATTTGTAATTGATGAAAAGCAGCAGCTTGTCTTTGTGCGGCAGCAGCAGATCCAGGCATTGGTTGAGCAGGTATACCTGGGCCTGAAGGACCTGTGGGATACATAGAACCAGGTACAGTCTGACCAGTCATAGCACGCATGTGCTGAGCGGCAGAAGCAGGTAGAGGTCGATTTGCAGTTATGTGCTTTTCAGCATCAGCAGGAGACATTACAGGGAATCTAGAAGGGTCATTGGGATCATTCGCAGGAAATCCATTTGCAGGTACGGAAGCGGGGCCGTGAACGTTTGATATTCGCATATCTTGTCTTAGTCGTGCAACGCGTGCCATATATTCACGTGAAGATTGAGAAGATTGATGTGTTCTATAGCGGGCTGCATAAAGATCCCAAAATAAAATCCACCATTCTATGAGAAATCCTCTTGGAGTATTAGTTGGAACTAGTACCTGTGGTATAGAATCACCTTCGAACATTTTAGGATCGATAAGAGAAGCATCTATTGGAATTGCACCAGCAGCAGAAGCTTCATTTTGAGCGGGAGCTCTAAAAGATCTAATTTCAACTTCTCGGCAAAAGGCATTAGCGGTACTGACAAGGTGATTTTTAACCAAATAATCATAGATATAAGAATGAAGTAAAGCCCTAAAAGGCTGCTCTTCAGACGCCATGACTGAGGTCAGGATATAAGTAGTTCTTTATAATAGGAAAGAACTCGTTAAATATGAACGATCGAATAAAGAATAATACGCGAAGAGAAATGTAAAAAGGGCGTATAAACAGTTAAGGTTTGTATCGATATTCTTGTTCTTTCTTATATAGACTTTTTAATAACGGCCAAGTAAATCAACTTTGTGTATCAATTTGCTTGTATTTCTTGAGTTTTTAAAGATTCGTTAATAACGAAAAGGAAAGTGAAAAAAGCGATAGAAATTAAGCGGGTATAAAAATATATAAAAAAGAGAATAATATCGCGAATAAATGCAATATAAAATAAGGATTCGATGAGGTAAATCGAAGTAATATACAAGAAATAAAAGACGCGCAAAAAGAGAAGAAAAATGAAGAAGAAAAAACGGCCTTCAAATCTTGATATAATAAGCAAAAAAAAAGGAAAACCAGGAATTGTTGTTTAGTGCTGGTTATGTTTCCCTTTGCGTAAAAAAAAGTGTGATTTCGTAGGGAGGAGAAAAAAATATGTCAAAAATAGGGTAAAGGGTATAAAATGAAGATCAATGCAAACGGGAAAAGTTCACATAGACACACACGTGAGAAGTAATCACGGGAGATGGATAAAGAAAGAAGAAAAGAACGATTTCTTAAAAAGTCAGAAGAGATTTATGCGTGTAAATAATAAGCAGTAAATCGATCTGCTTGTTTAGAAAATAATTGAATAGTTAAATTTAAAAAATAGTGTATATTTGAAGTACAGAAGTAGTTACAAGAAGAGGCGAAGTTTGTCGAAAATGAACAGACGGTCAAAGCAGCGTAGATAAAGCAATGTTTTGAAAAGTAAGGAGTAAGATAAAACAGAGGTTAAATAAAAGGAAAGATAATAGTTAAAGAGAAAAAATAAGAGGACTAGAAAAGACCGCTAATAAAACAGAATAAATAAGAATACAAAGAAAAATTGTGTTATTCTGTGTGTATGTAGAAGGAAGAAAGTTATGTGTGTATACGGTATACGGTGGTGTGTGTGTAGGTTTAGTGTGTGTTTATGTGTGTAAATGACACCCAGTAGCGCCTATATTTGTGTGTAATAGAGCTAAGCGAGGAGTTTGGCGTTCGTACCTGGACTCAATACGGAATATTTTAGGCTATCTGCTTCTGTAATAGCAGGATTATATAAAATAATATAAGAAAAATCTAAATAAAAGAAAGGAAATATACGAAGTAAATTGAATGTTTACACAAGCTTATATGGAGATTTAGGGGGTAGTAGAGGAAGAAATTATCGGATAGAAAAAAATGGAAGTTGTGAAGGGTCGATAAAAAGTTGTTATCTTTCGGAGTATGTTTGCCCAATAATAGGGAATAAGGGCAGTTAAAGGTGGTTATCTCTTGGCAAAACCAGGGTAACCTACAGGGAAAATCGTTTAAGGAGATTCAAGATGTCATTAGAAGTAAGTATGTGCGCAAGTAGAATACGTAAGCATCTACTGGAGGTATGTAAGTGTTTGAGTATGTTTGATGCCTAAGCTTATACAGGAAGTACGTAAATGTGCACGTATACGTCTGCATCCACAGTTGTATGCAATTGTCCGTATCCATTCAGATTAAACAAATGCTTACGCGTCTACAAATACATATACACTCACTCCTCTCCTGGTGGCATTTCATCCTTTAATATTTGAACTAACCTAACCTTTATTTCTGTACTTGAACTTCCATGTAAGGTATCACTAACAAACTGTGTTTCTACCTCTAACTGTACCATTTCAAGAGCTCCACGTAATACTCCACAATATATATTACTATACCATAATGTATTACCATCAGAAGGCAATTCAACAAAATCAGCAAGTGGATTCTCATCTAAAAACAAACTAAATGTCTTACCGTCAGATGACCAATTACCAATTGTAGGTACGATATTCAAGAACATCTTAAAACCAATTTTCGATATAGCTTCTGCTGTATCTTTAAATGTAGGACATCTATTTGCTTCTGAACGTGCTAAATAATCTTCTATTAAACGTATACCAATATTATACCCCATTTTTTCAAGTTGTTTATTAACTTCTGTGTAGTCATTTTCGTAATCCCGACATAGCTGTGCAACAAGTGAACCATAAGTCAAAGCAACTAATTCTGCATTAACTTTATCGACTTTAAGTTTCCAAGCATCTTCTCCAATTGCTCTATAAGATTTTGACATTATATTTGATGCTTCTGTATGAAATGATTATCGAAAGTGTAGAAGTGCAATTTAGTCCTTATAGTATGTGTGAGCCCTAACTAGCGTCAGTTTTATCGATTCACAAATTCTAACCGGTTATGATATATCATGTATAGCTAATGAGTTAAGTTACTCTCGATACTTTGTTTACATTGGTTAGATAATTAAACTATAGGATATTATTGTTGCTTATGTAACTATTGAAAGAATATGACTGTGTATTTGACTATCCGTATGACTGTGTGTATACTGATTGTATAACTTCTTCGGTAGATCATCGCTCATATTCACATATGGGATATATATTACAAATCACACCCCTGAATGAATTATTACCACATTGCTAACCTTACAACTATTGTTGTCATAGGAATGCTATATTACTCTACTCATAATGTATAGCATATAACATATGCGAGCGGTATGCGATATATTAAACTAAGACCTAGTTAGAAAACTCCATAGCAGTTCATTTTAACTGAATTGGATTTCATGACTAAATAGACTAAACAACTTGCTATATCTAGCTCCTCAAAAGATTTCATTTAATATGGTTGATCTCTCTCCTGTTTGCTATACGATACTAGACTATACCTTTGAGAAAATTTAGACAGCTTTTGGCTAGACTGCTATACATATAAATATGAGCTTATTCCGTTAATATTTGTTTTGTATACTTTTCACAATGGATATATGTACAATACCTACAATAACTGCTACTGAACTCGTTACAGCAACAGTTAAACAGATACTTCTTTGTTCTCCTCCAGTCACCACAACAACTGTCTATGAGCAGTACTTAACTTCTGTTATCAACCCAATATATACCACTTACTACTCCGAGTGTATTGCAACATCAGGTCTAGTTGATGGTACTTACTGTTATAAGTGTTCTCCTACTACTATAACATATACACCTGCACCAATATTAACTACTTCCAATGATGTCGTTTATGGATGGAACAATTATGATGAAATCTCATTTCATCTGTCTGTTGACATTGATCTTGATATTACTATACAGATCCCCGAGATAGTATCCACTACTATTGATTATGTGACAGTTCCAACTACAATTGCTCGGACAAGTATCAATGGAATATCATCACCAACTACCACTACCAAAACAGATATCAATACAATGTCAGATTCAACTACAATCGATACTATAACAACTCCCACCACTCCTACTAGCTTTTCAATACTTCCTACAAGTACCGAAACTACTTACTCAAGTATACTCTTTTCAAATAGCTCTAGTACTGTTCAACCAACTTCGACCTTCTTTACTTCAAGCTTGTCGACTTTATCACCAACTAAACCTTCTTCTTCCGTCTCTTCAACTGCTCAAGGATTCTCTATCTCTGTAGCTTCAACCGGACCATATGCTGGTCAGTATTTAGTCATATATAACGGTATTGGTATTGTAACTAATGGTCCAGGCACTATATTCTATGATTCCGATAATGCTTTAGCTTATATTCCTGATTCTTCTCAAACGTATGAATACGTTGGCCGCGATGGAAATATTCTAGCTGATGTTGAATTGCCTCAACATATTGATTTAGAAAATAACGTGCTTGCGATTGATGGAATCGATGAATTGTACATTTGTTTAATCAATAATCTTGCCATGGTTTATTTTCTTCCTCCTTTAGATGTTTCATGTGATATAGTTCAGTTTCATAGAGATGGTACTGCTATATCTACTACCAGTTATATAGCATATTCATCTACTGTTATATCGGTATTATCTTCTAGCTCTGAATCATCATCTTCAATTATATTTTCCGCCTCATCTTCTAACGTCTCTGAGTCTATTTCTTCAACTAGTTATGTCTCTCATTCTACCTCTTCTACTACTGTTTATTCTACTTCTACCTCTTCTTCCTCGTCATCTTCTTCCTCTTCTTCCTCGTCATCTTCTTCCTCTTCTTCATCATCTTCTTCTTCTCCTTCTTCTTCTTCCTCGTCATATTCTTCCTCTTCTTCTTCTTCTTCCTCTTCTTCTTCTTCTTCTTCTTCTTCTTCTTCTTCTTCGTCCTCATCATCTTCTTCTTCCTCGTCATCTTCTTCCTCGTCACCTTCTTCCTCATCTTCTTCTTCTCCTTCTTCTTCCTCTTCTTCCAAGTCATCTTCTTCCTCTTCTTCCTCATCTTCTTCTTCCTCTTCCTCTCTTCTTTCTTCAACATCATCTGAGATTGACATACTCCCTACAGTATCTCCTAGTGCGTGTCCTTACGATACTTCATTACATAATGCCAGAGTTTATAAGATTTCACCTAATACTCAGGAACAATTTGACTCAATCACAGATATTGATCTATTATTGAAAGAATATGCTTCCAATGAAGTGGTATCACCCTCTAGTTTGTCACAAATTAACAATGGTGATAGTTTCACTACCGCAATTGGTATTTTACAGGATTATTTCTATTTAGTTGAAAGTTATTATTATTTTGGATCTTCAACATTTACATATCAGCAAACTAAGACAACATTTATTTCAAGTTTTTTACTTCAATCATACTGGATTAGTATTGGTGATTGTGCATTCACATGTGGAGATCCTGAAGAATTTAATATCACATTAGGTTATGCTTCAGAATTAACTGCAGCCTCTTCAACAGTTACATTTCCTTTACCTATTGAGTATGGGTATTATGCTATACGTACTGTACATTTGGTTTATACGAATGCACCTTCCGAGTATGGCTATATCACCATAGAGCAGCAGTTTTTCTAATAATATGATATTTTGAGATGAGTTTTACTTACAATTTATAAGTATTATGGGGTAATTTTAAGTGTTTTGCTTAGAATTATATTTTTTATGGATTAATGCATCCGTAATGCTGTCAACCGTATCTAAGAATACCAAGAGCCCTAAATTAAGGAACCAACGGTTACGTCATAATCTTTAGTAAATTTCTTTAAATCCCCACCGTGCTAAAAAGTCGATCCTTCTTTCTATCTAAAACTCTACTTCTTATTCATTTTTCTATTTTGTTTACATACAAAAATAAGGAAAAATTTCTTGAAAAGTTTTTAAAGGAGAATATATCATTTATTTTTTATCCATTTTTGAAGGGAGTTTTAATACAAAAGTCTACGGCATTTTCTTCAAAACTTGTAACAAAGGAACCCTTTAGATTCAAGGCTCATTTTGTTGATTTTACTCCTCTTTTTTTTGTTTCCCTTATTTATTGTGCAATTTTCTACATTCTTTGTACTCTTCTAGCACTCTTTTAACATTTTTGTGTTTTCCTTTGTCCTTATTTTTGCACTCATTTTGTACCTTCGTACAGTCACTCATTACCATTTTTTTTCTTATCGCCGATTATGACTACTGAAGTACTCTCTTACTATAACCAACTAGGTGATATTGTTAAATCATGTCAACCTCATTCAAGTCAAGCTACTTACTTGATAAGAGCTATAACTGATGTTATCAGTGTATCGCAATCGCTATCACCACCAAGTTCTAATAATAGTTCAGACTTTGAATCTATACCTGTATTCCCTGGTAGAACTTCATCTGCTGACGTTTCTGAGCTTGTTGTAAAATTGCACCAACAGGAAAGTCAATTAGATGACTATAAATTACTTGTATCGCAATTACAAGATCAACATAGGAATGATGTTGTTAATACACCAACTGATGACTCAATCACTGCTAATTGCTTAAAATTAGAATTAAGAAAAGCTCAAGAAGCAAATAGAGCATTTCAAAGAGCTCTTATGGAAATTGGAGAAGTTGTAATTGCTGTCGCCCATGGAGATCTTTCTAAAAAAGTAACTGTTCATCAGAACGAATTGGATCCTGAAATTATTACTTTTAAACGTACCATCAATACAATGATGGATCAACTTCAAAGATTTTCTTCTGAAGTAACTCGTGTTGCAACTGAAGTAGCTGGTGGTGCTCTTGGTGGTCAAGCTGATTCTGAAGGAACTGTTGGTGTTTGGAGAGAATTAACTGATAATGTTAATATTATGGCTTCTAATTTAACTGATCAAGTACGTGAAATTGCTGATGTTACAAGAGCTGTAGCTCAAGGTGATTTATCAAGAAAAATTAACGTTCACGCTCAAGGTGAAATCTTAGAATTGCAAAAGACTATAAATACGATGGTGGATCAACTCAGAACTTTTGCCTTTGAAGTTACTAGAGTTGCTCGTGAAACTGGTGTAGAAGGTCGTTTAGGTGGACAAGCTCAAATTGAAGGCGTAGAAGGTATTTGGAGAGAATTAACTGATAATGTAAATGCTATGGCTTCTAATCTTACTGATCAAGTAAGAAATATTGCTAAAGTCACTACAGCTGTAGCTAAAGGTGATCTTTCGCAAAAGGTATCTGCTAATTGTAAAGGTGAGATTTTGGATTTAAAGAATACAATCAACTCTATGGTTGACCGTCTCCAGAATTTTGCTACTGAAGTAACTACTCTTGCTCGTACTGTAGGTACTGAAGGTATTCTTGGCGGACAAGCAAAAGTAGAAGATATTGAAGGTGCTTGGAGTGAAGTCACTGATAACGTAAATGCCATGGCATCTAATCTTACTACACAAGTACGTTCTATAGCACAAGTCACAACAGCAGTAGCAAGAGGTGATCTTTCACAAAAGATTCATGTTCATGCACGTGGTGAAATTCTTGCTTTGAAATCTACAATCAATGTGATGGTTGACCGTTTGCGTGTATTTGCTGCTGAAGTAACAAGAGTAGCAAAAGATGTAGGTATTGATGGTAAATTGGGCGTACAAGCACAAGTATCAGATGTTGATGGTTTATGGAAAGAAATTACAACGAATGTAAACACTATGGCTAGCAATTTGACTACACAGGTACGTGCATTTGCACAGATTACAGCAGCAGCAACAGATGGTGATTTTACTAGATTTATTACTGTTGAAGCATCGGGTGAAATGGATGCTTTAAAGACAAAGATTAATCAGATGGTGTTTAATCTACGTGAATCAATTCAACGTAATACAGCTGCAAGAGAAGCAGCAGAATTGGCTAGTAGAGCAAAATCTGAATTTTTGGCAAATATGTCACACGAAATTAGAACTCCTATGAATGGTATTATAGGCATGACACAATTATCACTTGATACAGAATTAACACAATACCAACGTGAAATGTTATCAATTGTACACAATCTTGCGAATTCACTTTTAACAATTATTGATGATATTCTTGATATTTCAAAGATTGAAGCTAACAGGATGACTATTGAAAGGATTGCATTTTCACTTAGGACAACTATATTTGGAGCTTTAAAGACTATGGCAGTTAAAGCTAATGAAAAACAATTGGATTTGGTTTATAGAATGGACAAGAATTGTATTGATCATATTATTGGTGATTCATTCAGATTAAGACAAGTTATACTTAACCTTGTTGGTAATGCTATTAAGTTCACAGAAACAGGTGAAGTTTCATTATCAGTTAGGATGGCAGATCCTTCAGAGGAACATGCAGCTAAAGCATTAAGAGCAGCAGGACCTTCAGATTTAGTACTTGAATTTTGTGTTTCTGATACAGGTATTGGTATTAGAGAGGATAAATTAGATGTTATTTTTGATACATTTTGTCAAGCAGATGGTTCTACTACAAGGAAATTTGGTGGTACAGGATTAGGACTTTCTATTTCAAGAAAATTGGTTAATCTTATGGGAGGATACCTTTGGGTTGAATCAGAATTTGGTAAAGGTTCGAAATTTCATTTTAATGTTGTTGTTAGACAAGCAGAAGCAGATCTGGAAGCAATTACACATATGCTAAGTCCATTTAAGGGTAAGACAATCTTGGTTATTTCATCACTTTTAAATGAGGAAGAAAAGATTAATCTTGGTAATATGATTACATCGTTTGGATTCAATCCTGTTATTGTTTCAAGTATTAGTGAAGCACCATTTGGAGATGGAGAAAATTCTAAGAGGTTTGAAACTATTATGGTTGATAGTATTGAGAAGGCAGTTCATTTGAGAAGATTACATCATTTGAAGTTCATACCTATTGTTTTGCTGAGTCCAGAAGAACCAAGGCTTATATTGAAGACATGTGTTGATTTAGGTATTGCATCATTTGGAAATTATGAATGCAGCGTTCAAGCATTAGCTAACACATTAAGACCAGCTGTTGAATCAAGAAGTGCGCCATTAGATTCAGAATTGTCTAGAACTTTTGATATCTTACTTGCAGAGGATAACGTTGTTAACCAAAAGCTTGCAGTAAGGATTCTTGAGAAGTATAGACATCGCGTTGATGTTGTTGAGAATGGACTTGAAGCCCTTGAAGCAGTTAAACGGAAAAGGTATGATGTTATTCTTATGGATGTTCAAATGCCAGTAATGGGAGGATTTGAAGCTTCATCAAAGATACGTGAATGGGAAGTACAGAATTTTCAAAATCGTCGACGAACGCCTATTGTTGCTTTGACTGCACATGCTATGCTTGGTGACAGAGAAAAGTGTATGGAAGCACAAATGGATGAATATATGAGTAAACCATTAAAACCAGCGCTGTTTATACAGACAGTTAATAGGTGTGTTCAATTGTCTAATACTAACCGGTAAGTATTAACAAAAATGATATCAATTTGTAGGGCAGATTTAGCTGAATTGAATGATATAATGAAAATATATAGTTAGGTGTAAGCGATATTGAAAAAATACCAATAGTTCATGAATCTATGCAATTTGCAGGTAAAATGCGTGCAAAAAGTGTAAAAATCACTGCACTTTATATACTAAAAGTATGAAAAAATCAATTAAGAACTGTTATGGTACACTGGGAATGACCACAATTAGGATGAACTTGTTCGCAGTTCGATTTGGTGAACGTCCTTTTAGGGCGACACGGTGAGACGGGAGTGCGCGTAAGAGTAATCTACGTGAACACCGCCTGTAAAATTGCTTGTACACTTGAGGAAAGAAATTTAGCAGAGACCAAGCAGCCGTGCCTGCAGCTAAGGGGATGGCGTTTATCATTGGGTGAATATTAGGTGTAGTTCTAGCTGTGCTTGGAGTTAATACCAGTATTTTTTTTATCTTTAAATTTTGCAAGTTTTTTTACACACATTTGATATTATTTTTTTTGAAGTTTCTTATTCATTTTTGTTTGCTTTATTTATTTCATTTGTTTATTTTTTTGTTTGTTTACTTTAAGACCGTTTTAGGATATTTGTAAATAAAAGAGATCGATCGATACCTATACAAAGAAAATTTCTTCATAATGTCTTTAATTTTACCTCAAGATCAAGGATTACTTGATGACAAAAATGTACTTAGTGGTGAAGTACTTGAAAAGTATCATGATGCAGGTAAAATATGTCAAACAGCATTAGTTCATGCCCTTGAACAAGTCAAAATTGGTACACCTTTAGGTAAGATCTGTAAGGATACAGATTTGATCTTAAAACAGCTTGTTGATAAAGTACATGAAGATATTAAAGAAAAAGGTATATCAGATCCAACTACTATTAGTATTGATAATGTATATTATGGTAATAGACCTGAAGGATCAGGAGATATTGCAAGATCTGGATCATTAGCAAAATTAGCATTTGGTGTACATATTGATGGGTATACAGTGAATGTTGCACATACAGTAGTTATTAAGCCCGATGTAGAGAAAGTTATTGAAGGTGATGAAGCTAATGCAGTATGTGCAGCACATCATGCCACCGAGGCAGCTATTCAATTGATTTCTCAAGGACATGGTAGAGGAGATATGTTAAGGAAATTAGTTGATACAGCTGTTAAATCATTTGGATGTGTTGTTATACCTGGATCAAGAATTCGTCGTGTACGTAGATTTCTGGCAGGTCAAAATGGATTAGAAAATGGTAATGAGATTCAATATAAAGGTATTACATGGCCTAAAGATGAGTGTATTTTAGATGATGAAGAAGTTACTGCATTGAATGGTGAAGTATGGTTAGTTGATATTAGAGTTGCTGCTGCTGATGGTAAATCGAAATCTATAGTAGATAGACCTCAATTGTATTATAGAGATTTTGGAGTTCATCATGATTTGAAAGTTAAGAAATCTAGAACATTGCTTGGATATATTGACAAGACTTTTTCAGTTTATCCTTTTTCATTAGATGCAATTGATTTAGAAACCAAGGATATAAGAATGGGATTACCGGAATTGAATAGAAATGGGTTAGTTGTTGCACAGCCAATTCTTGAATGGACACCTAAGGTTTCAACAGCAAGAGAGATGGCAACAATTGTTTTGACAGAACAAAAGAGTGTTAGACTTTCTGGTGGTAAATCTATTGCACCACCAGCGTGGGTACATTCTATATATGAAATAAGTGATGATGAAATTAAAGATCTTGCTAATAATCAAGGGTATGAGACCCTTTCACCAGCAGAGATTCCTGAAGGGTTTGTATTAGAATCTACAGAGGATATGGCAATTGATTAGATGTGTTTATATGTCAATTCATATAAACACATGTCAATAAAACAAAAAAAATTGATACGATAATGTCCTATTTTACTTCAAAACAAGTTAAGACGTAGACGTTAAAAGAGCTAAGATGTTAAAAGACTCGAAACGTCAAATAACCACGTATAACGTGAACAACCATTTCTAGCGATAATTGTCTAGCAATAGCAATCTAGCGCTAATAATCTTATAATCTTATATAATTGTCTTTCTCCTAAAACAGTAAAAGTAAACAAATACAACAAATATTAAACCTCTTTACTTGCTATCGAGTTCTTCTATTTGTTTACTAATCTCATTCAATTGTTCACGATGTTTAGCTAAAGATTCTTTAAGTTTAGCAAGTTTCTCTTTCTCGTGCTCACGAACATACATATCTTCTTGAGCCTTTTCACGTTTTGTGAAAGCATCACCGGAAGCACGGGGAGCACCGGTGGCGCCTTCGGAATAGAAACGTGTCATAGAAGGACGTACAGCAACTCTGTAAAGACGAGATGTTCTTGAAAGCATTATGATTAAAATTTACACACAAAATTTACACAAAAAGTATAATTTCTTTTATCAATTGAATTGATACTGGTCTTTCTTGTATAAAAAGTATGAGAAAGAAAGAGAATCGGTTGATGGGTTTTTCTCCTGATTTATTGATTTTGTAGGGTAACCATAAGAATTTAATCGCTTATAAATACGTTTATGTCACTTCTACAAATTTTCATTATAAATTTATCTCATCTCTTCTTTCTTCTTCTACTTCTTAACATAACAATCACTTATTATGACAATCACATTATGATAAACGATATATTTACCGTATTTGAATAACCCATAACCTCTAAAATATGCTAGAGCTTGGATAAGTACATTAGCCTTACCCGAGTGTGGACAGTAGAGGAAGATGAAAAGAAACAGTAAGATCTTATTAGAGAAACATTTCTCTTAATATAAGTCATATATGGTTATCATATATGACATTTCTTATACCTTCGATATTCACATTTGATTCTTTAACCTTCTTAATGTACCCATAATTTCTGATCGATCATTAGAATTACAATTCCTTTGAATTTGCGAATCTTCTAACATCATAAATGGATTATACGTCTTTTCATCTCCAATTGTAAATATTCCCGTAGTAATTTCATGTGCTTTTGTATATTCATCAAGCTTATTAACTGCTTCATTCTTTAATACTGTCTTAACAAATTTCACATTAGACCTTGTATATTCATGTCCAGGATACACTATTGTATCATCTGGAAGCTTTCCAAGTACTTGATTCAATGCAATATCCATATCATTAGCATTACCTTCAAAGAATCTACCGCATCCACCAATAAAGAGTGTATCTCCCGTGAACACTGCTCGTTCATTTCTTGACTTATCTTCCATATAATAACATATAGAATCTTCTGTATGACATGGCGTATGTAAAGCTGTTACTTTAATATTACCAATATTAAATGTCTCTAAATGGCTAGGTGTCTTTTCTACCAATGGTGAATCTTTACCTGCAATAATAGGAACATTTGGAAAATCTGCCTTGAACTCCGCATTACCACCTGCATGATCATAATGATGATGTGTATTAATAATATACGATAATTTCAAGTTATACTCTTTTAGAAAACTTTCCATTGGCCCTTTACAATCAGAAGGTGTTGCAGGATCAATAATCGCTGCATCTTTGCTACCAGCATCATCAGCTACCAAATAAGCGTAATTGTCGCCTGTACCCCACCTCATCTTAATCGGCCATATTCTCATGTTCCTTGTGTTTCTTATGTTTCTTATGTTTCTAATTGACAACTTTTTTCCAAGTGTTTTAAACATATATGTAAAGAATGAATAAGTTATTATTACAATGGCTATATAACACCGATCTTACTCGCCGGGTAAATCTCAATCTGACAGATCTCAATCTTTTTACAATTCTTTCTTGATATTCAATTGACTTATTATAACTGAAAAGCTTGGTAAATGTGTCCAGCCTTTTATACTTGCATACATACAACTTTCTCTACTTCTATATAGATACGATCATTCGCATAATTATATGAGGCTACATACTCTCAACTCACACTATATAAAGCTCAATAATAATACATTAATCATCAATAAATCTATTTTATATTGACTATTCACTATATACACATCAATTATTAAAAATGACTGTGTTGTTTAAACTATGTACATTTCATCACCACTACTTTCCTATTTGGGATCAATCATAGTCTAGTCATACACACATCACACTTTACATCACAAAACCATCTCTTATATTGTACTTTAACTCTTAAACATAAATTTTAGTTCGTAAATGTCATAAATGCGCTTAGAGGATATGTCTGAGGTAAATATGCACCGTTTCCAACTCTTACTACCCATACGCTTCTTACAGGGTATAGGCCACTACCTACTGGTTCACTCAATTGAGTTACCGCATTAGTTGTAAGAAAAATAGCCTCTCCTTGTGTTATGTTGAACTCACTCAAATCTCCGCATTCAAATGCACATCCACCAATTGAAGTCCAACCTTGAGATTCTACAGTTATACCTATACCTGGAAGACCTGAACTAGCTTGTACGGCAACACTAGCAGAGTTATAAGCACCGTTGGATTTCTGGTATTTCCTATTTTCTATAAGTAAATAGTCATATTCTCCATTTGGCTGAGTTAATTCAAAATCAAGTTGAAACCCTGCTTCAAGTTCATTTATTTGAACAGTTTTAACTATACTTGATTCTGGAAAGCCTAAATACATCCTATTCAATATATACTCATCATCAATAGAGTTATAAGTATTGTAGGGCAATGAATATATAGTTGTTATACCGTATGAGTCATATTCTCCGGGACAAGTAAGAGGCACTTCGGTGGGAAGACCATTCTGTGCATCCTGTACAATGTCTGCTGTAGCCGGTATTGTTGGATCTGTGATAGATGTTTCACGCTTAACCATAGAAAGTGTAGTTTCTGCTATGTTAATAGCATTTGCTATATCAGATGATGGAACATACGTTACAGTTGTAGGTACACATTCAAAACAGTAAGGTTCAGATACAATACCAAAGGTTGGAATACAGTCTGAATAATAAGTTGTATAAACTGGCTCAGCGGTAGTAGTGAAGTGTTGTTCAAAGAGAACAGTAGATGAAATAAAGTCTGACATATTTGCGGTGATGAATGAAAGGAATAAATGTGGCATTTATATACACACAGCTAAGCCATTTTACCTAACACTGTAGTTTAGAATTTTCCGTACTAAGATGATCTTATTCTAGAAACATCATAAATAAATATGACATTTAAATAAGCCAGTTTGTAGAACACAAATTTCAGATAGAAACTTGAATTAGAAAACAGTGTGCCTAAAACGGGAACTTTTGGTGCAAATTTTAGCCCAACTGTAACTGGCACTAGGCACTAATTTTTTTTCTAGTATATATTTGAAGTTGTCAAATGAGAAATTTGATAGCTAGTGCGGTTTGTGCACCTAAAACAGCGTAATTGTAATTAGATAAATAAAGTCCTTATGATTTAGGGATATTTTCAGATTTCAAAATTCTATTAAATGCAGGTAGGTCAATATGTCAATATTAGACTGTAGAAATATGAAGAAATTTGAAATCTATGTAAGATTACAAATATGACGTATTTATCATAAAATATGATAGTTTAATGATAAACAATAGCTGCTTCTTAAGTGATTTTAGATGTTCTAGTGATGTGCACTAGTTCAGATTTTCATCACCACTACTTTCCTATTTGGGACTATTCAGATAGTTTAAGATTGATTAGGCTTTACATAGAATGTAATGCTTATGAGTTGTATATATATTAAATAAATATTAGTTAATATAATTATTTACTATTCAAATATAGATAATTCATAGACATTATTATAAAGTGAAATATTATGAGAAAGAGTGGTTTGCTTAGCTTCCAAAAAAGATCTTATAGGACACATTAAGGGACTTCAATGTATGGTAATATTGCATCACTTAAAGATGTTATGGTTCTAATTTAGTCAAGCTAACCTGATAACCGTTGTTAAATGACAAGTACGCCTAGTCATTATAGACCAGCTTATGATATGACAAGTACAGGGTCAATTGGTACGCTAGAACTGTGGTGGAATATACAACTTTATTACATATAATTAAGATTAAAGCTATTAAGGTTAAGAAACAAATGCTCTTCATACTAGTATACCGGTACTCCATGCATAATCTATAGCATTGTATTGACTATGATCCATACAATGTGGTTTGGAAGATCTAGGCTTGCTTCTCGTGTACAATGCATTCTAGTCAAAAACGAAGGTGTGATGGAAATGGCTTAATTGTACAAATAGATATAATCTATAGAAATTGGTGAATTAGCTGAGCGAAAATATCATTAAAGAATAAAGATACTACAAAATAGAGCCTGTAGGTACTAAGCTGGTATTGACAGTCTTGGAAATCAATACTGTGTTTGTACTTGCTATTATGTTTGTTTGGAAGGACATTAATCATATATTTAGCACGAAATTGATATTCATGAAGCAATAGAAGGTTTAACTTAGTTAATTTAATTGTTCTATGAGTCAAATGAATTTAGAAGAATTAAAGTGTATTAGCAGGGTAACTTACAGGGAAAAAAATAGAAGACTCTCGAAAATAAGTAAGTAATAAATTTACCTAGCCGGTTACTATACTCTTTCTCCATCTTTTTTCACATCAGTTTATTACTTGAAAACCCGAAGAAAAAATAACATAAAAAATGGCTACAAAATTAAAAAGTGTTAAAGGAATTGTGCCTTTGTTAGACCGGGTATTGGTTCAACGTATAAAAGCTGAAGCCAAGACAGCATCTGGATTATACATTCCTGAGAAGAATGTTGAGAAGCTTTCTGAAGCATCAGTTTTAGCAGTTGGACCTGGACGTATTACAGCTGAAGGAAATACTATTGCACCAGTTTTGAAAGCAGGAGATCGTGTATTGATTCCACCATTTGGAGGTTCATCAGTTAAAGTTGGAGATGAAGATTTTCTTCTTTTCCGAGATTCTGAGATTCTTGCACAAATTAAAGAGGATTAGGTGTACCAATAGCTGTACATCTAGACTTGTTTAGATGTTGCTACCTGGATGTCTAAACGTGTACGTCGACGTAAAGTCGACGTATGTGTATTACCACATCAATACATCTACTTCTTATGTAAATAGTGATATTCACCAAAATAGAGTAATATTACACTTATCTTACTTGTAATAATACTATTTCTATTCATATAAATAACTACAAATCAGGCATTCTCATTATTCCTTCTTTCTTCATCTTTGCATGCTCTTGTAATCTTTTAAATACATCATTATCTTTCCATTTATCTGGTAATGGTGTTGCTACATCTGCTTCAGTAACCCAATAGTAAATATCCCAATCTTGTTCATCAAGTAATTGATCATAATCATTTAATTGGTTCATATTGAATTCATCGAGGTACTTCTTAGCAAATGTAGATAGTAATAAGTCTGTTTCTAATATACCACGTTTTCTACTTTGGTAGACTAATCTTGCACGTTTTGTTGTTATATCTTCATGCGATCTGTCTATTGGTTTAATATGACCAGAATCATTTAATGAAGTACTTGCAAATCTTAAAAAGGAGTGAATTGGAGTACGGGTTCTTAATTTACCTAGCATGTGTGATTGTTGATTGTGACTACTCTGGAGGTTGTTGACCGCGGACTATTTTATAGATTTTTAATGCTGCTTGTATGCGCTCTGTGTAGTATATAGACGGCAGACTCTTTGTATACTCCTTGTGTACTCCTTGTGCCTGTATAATGATACTCTTCGCAGTATTTGTAGTTGAATCATGGTTACTAATTCATCACCAAACAGGGTAATCTACAGGAAAATGAATTGCATTATTCAGACCTTTCTTGTCACCTACACTCACATAATACTTCTACGCCACACTTAATTGTTTACTCCTTTTACTGTATATTAAAGCTATACTTATATAAGTGGTTTTTTTGTAATTGCTTAAAGGTGTTTTTGGTGCTCCTAAAGTTTCATTGTTAAGAAATCATTCCCTTTGTTGAGACTGCCGATCGCTGTAGTAGAAATACAGATTGTACTCTATTAGACATTCAAATAGACTCCAGCTGTTTCAGTAACAATTGTTTATACTGTGTTTATTAACAATTGTTTACACTGTGTTTGTTGACAATTGTTTACACTGTGTTTGTTGAAACTATCACATTCACATTGTTACGTTAACAATGTCAGGTAGAGAATGTCAAGTGCATGCACTCTTCTCTAAACAACAACAAAAAAGTCTACTGGATATTGTCAAAGATAGAGAAAATGAAGTTGTTGCAAATAGAACTTCTTACCGTAGAAATTCTGTAGGTAGTTTTATGTCAGAAGTTGAAGATAGTGCTGGATCAGATCTTATTCCTACAGAATCAGAAATATCATCAAGAGGTAGACAATATGATAAATATGGTATGAGAGAAACAAGTAGAACAAGGCAATCATCAAGAAGTTTAAGTCGTGCAGAATTAGCACAACTTACTATTGAAATAAGATCATTAAGTAAACTACTTTCTTCAAGTAGAGTTAACTTAAAGGTTAAACAGATCATGATAGTTACAAAGATTTATGATTCTGAACCAATTGCTGCAACAGAAACACTTGTTACTTGGTTAGCTTCTCAATCTGTTATTATTAAACCTCCTTTTACAATATGGATTCAAGATATGGTACTATCACATCATATATTTAATGCTGAAAAGGTACAAAAATCTATACCTAATAATGTATCTTTAGTTACATATGACGTCAATGACTTTCCTACAAAAGCACCTGTTGATTTAGTTATAACACTTGGAGGTGATGGTACAGTATTATTTACATCATGGCTTTTCCAAGAAGTTGTACCACCTGTACTTTCATTTAAAATGGGATCATTAGGATTCTTGAATAAATACTCATTTTCAAATCATGCAGATGTTATTAAAGATATTCTGAATAAAGGTGTTAGATGTTCTTTAAGGATGAGATTTCAAGTAACAATTATGAGAGCAATTAAAGAAGTTGATGAAGATTATCGATCAAGAAATCTTGATAAGGAAATAAAGTCTACTGCAAAGACACATACTGTTGGACCTTCATATTCAGTACTTAATGATGTTGTACTTGATCGTGGTCCAAATCCTACTATGTCTTCATGTGATATATATGGAGATGATATACATTTAACATGTATTGAAGCTGATGGTGTAGTTATATCTACACCTACTGGATCTACAGCATATTCACTTTCTGCTGGTGGTTCATTAGTTCATCCTGATATTCCTGCAATGCTTGTTACACCTATTTGTCCACATACTTTATCATTTAGGCCATTCATTGTACCTGATGTTATGGTATTAAAGATAAGTGTACCATTTGATTCTAGAACTACTGCGTGGTGTTCATTTGATGGTCGTGATAGAGTTGAAGTATTTCAAGGAGATTATTTGATTGTATCTGCTTCACCTTTTCCTTTTCCTGTTATACAAGATGGAGAACCTAGTGATGATTGGTTTAGTTCATTATCGCATACGTTGAATTGGAATGAAAGGAGTCACAGAAAGCCGTTTGATGTATAATATACGGTAAGCAGGTTGCATTCAGTTCGCAGTACTGCATACGTATAATGTGCAGTATTAATACGTACTACATATGTTCTAACGGTTACTGTATAGTACGTATTGCGTACGTACTACATAATATGTGGATTCTACATACAGGATGTATACTCTGTACAACACATACTTTGTACTATGTGCTCTGTACTATGGGATATCTATATGGTATTTATATTGGTCAATTTCACTTAATTAATAATAACATCTTTACAATACATACAAAAAAGTAATCAGAAACCCCTGATAAATCTGCAACAAGGTTAGGGTTTAAATAGATGAACAACTCGACACCATTCATTTCTTTCTTTCTTAAACAATTCGTGTTATAAACGCATACAAAAAGAAAGAAACCTTAATTGTTTACGAATTGACGTGAAAATGAAATTATTATCTTGGATTATTGGAAGCGCGTTGCTAGTTGAAGGATTGAGATTTGAACTTCCTTCACAAGAACAGAGTGTTGCAAAAGAAAAATGTTTAAGAAATTACGCCCAAGGAAACAGTCTTGTTGTTGTTAATGCAAGATTTTATGAAGGATATGCCGAGGATGGACAAGCAATTACTATGCGTATTGTTGATACAGCAGGTAATGAATATGGTAGACTTAGAGACGCGTTTGGATCTCGAAGATTAGCATTTACTATTACAGAAGATACAAAATTTGATGTATGCTTTTTGAATACATGGAGATTTCAAGGAGGACCACCAAGTGGTAAAAGACGTGATGTTGAACTTGATATTGAGATTGGTGAAACAGGACGTCAAATGAAAGTTGAAGAAGTTAAAGGTAAATTGAAACCATTAGAAGATGAATTACAACAAATTGAGAAATCACTTGAAAGTGTTATTCATTCTAATGAATATTTACAAGCACGTGAAACTCGTATGAGGGATACAAATGAATCAACAAATGATAGAATAAAGAATTTTTCTTTACTTTCACTTGTAGCGCTTGTTATTCTTGGAGCATGGCAAGTTGTTTATCTTCGACAATATTTCCGTTCAAAACATATTATATGATTTTAAAGTATTAAATAATATGTTTACATTTTGAATTAGTACATGTGTTCTTAACTTGTAGTATGTTATCACCGTTTTAATCGACACAAACCAATACTTGATCTCATCATGTATCTCACTTCAACACCTTTGATGCAAACTTGCCGAACTCTTCAAACGTTAATTCATTACCAGGTTTACTTTTCGCTACTTTCAGCATTAACTCTAGATCTTCTTTTGTGGCATTATCACCTATAATTTTTGATTGTTTTTCAAGATCTTCAATTGTTATACTTCGATCTTCACCATCAGTGAACATTTTGAATAAATCTTCTATTAATTCGAAATCGACCATTATGTGTGTGTATGGGGTAAGAAGGATATATTTGATCTAGAAGGAATAAGTACCCTGAAGGTTTATTATGGAGTTAATGCAGATGCATTAATGATCGGTGGCGTGGGAGGAGTGTACGCAAGTGGTGAAGACTTGGGTGTGTGTACAATGGTGTGCAGGTAAGTGTGGGTATGGGTGTGTTATACGCACCCACACAGTTGTGATTCACTTTATAACTTATAATGATTCATTATTTACATTATAGCTAGCTTTAGTATAAAATATTATATTGAATATCTTCCATTGAGCAATGAATAGAAGATAGAAATGAAACCTATGAATGAGTAAGAGAGTATTTGCCCTAGTAATAGCCTAGCAACGTTCTAAAAGTAGTAATTACCGTGACCACTATTCTTGGGTAAAGCAGAGGTGCTAGGGGAGGGCAGATCAGGCACAGGCTCACCCACACGCCTAACTACACCCAATTTACATACACACACACCTACACGCCTAATTTACACACACACCTACACGCCTAATTTACACACACCCCACACGCCTAATTTACACACACACACAAACTACACCCAATTTACACACACACACAAACTACACCCAATTTACACACACATACCCAGGGTAATTAAAAAATTTACTAAAAGCTTATTATATCATCCACACTCACCAACCTTCTCCTTCTCTTATATTCTTCACATATTTTTCTTATTTTATTAAGAAAAGAGTTTTTCAACTCTTGAAACTCTTGAAATATAGAATTAAAGAAATATTCAAATTTCTTGCTATTTTTCTCTCAATTTCAATACCGCGTTTACCTGTGCGTTATTCTTTATACTAGTTTTAACCTGGTTATTTTTTCTTCTCCTGTTGACTTAGCTTCTTGCCTTAGTTTCTATTAAGTCCTTCAGATAGAAGAAATTACTATTATATTTGTTTAATTTTCTTACAATTTACTCATTTGTATAATAATCGGAATTTAGAATTTATCTCTGTATCGCCGAAAATATGACAGACTTACAAATATCAGATATAGATTCTACGAATCTAACAGAACACAATGATTCTTCGAACTTAAAATCATCAAACTTAAAATCAACTACAAAGAAATTCAAATCTTCAACTGTTAATCAAATCTTTTTAGCTCATTCAAAATCTGATACCCGTTCAATTAAATCAACTTCTCCTACTCCAAGTCCCGGTCCAACGCATGCTACTTTACCTGCTTCTCCAAGATTGAATCAAACTTCCCCTGCCCCTGTTATAGCTACTTCTGGTAATTTTCGTTTAGCTCCAATGAGACATGATTCTATATCGAAATCGAAATCTTCAACTCCTGTATTGCATGATGAATCTGCTTGGAAATCAAAAAACTCTCCAGGAACTCAAAATGTGGACCCTGTATTATCGCCTTCCTATAGTATTCAACATACTCCAATTGGATCTGCTATAACAAAACCTCATACCAATTCTGTTTCTTCAAATAATGACATAAATAAACCTGAAAATCTTGAATCAGAAGAGGAATTAAGAAAACATGGTATTCATCTAGTAGAAAGACGTACTACTGAATCATCAAAACATTTAGCACATATTGCTTGGGATTCTGATGATGATGATGATTGGGGTAATACCGTACAATTTGCTGATGGCACAAAAGTTGTCCTATCTGAATCAAATCAAGAAAAATTAGCTCCTCCTACAATCATAGAAACAAAAGCTGCAAGATCTCCTTCAGAGCCTGTATGGAATATTTTACCACCTGCTCCTAAGCCTGCTTCTATTTTAGAAGAGAGTACTACAAAGGATGTATCTAAATCACAAGACAATCAAGAACGTTCATCTGTTTCTTTTGCTTCACAAAGTTCTCCTCAAAAACCTAAAATGTATCAACTTCAACATGAGTTCGATAGAGATTATCATTATTCTAGATCAAGAAATCTAGAACTCTTTAATGAGGAAAGTGGTAGAATAGAACCTGCTTCAAATATTAGAAATCAAAGAGTTTCGAAATCTCCACATAATAAATCAAAACCTGTGAGAGATAACTCATCTCGAAGACGCCGGTTATCTTCGATTAACTCTTCAGATGAAAAGCCTGATTTTAGAGAACGTAGATCTTTAGATACTCGTTATAGACGAGATTCAATAGAAGCTTTAGCAGAACATTATCATATTCCTAAAGATATTTCCTTAGCTGATATAAGTGCACAACAAGAAGCGAGTATGAAGCATGGACTTGAAGAAGCAAGAAAAAGAAAAGAAGAGGAATGGGCAAAAGAAAAGGCTCGTAAAGAAGAAATTAGAAAAAGACGATTAGAAGAATTGGATCGTAGAATGGCTGATAAGAATCCAAATAGTGAATCTTTGGATAGCAGAGTTATTAGCACTGTTACTGATGAGAATTCTGGACCTACTGATAATTCTTTTTCTAGTGTGAAATCTATATTTACTGGATCTGAGAATGGTAATGTTCCTGTATTTAATGAACATATGAATTCAAGTATTTCGACTGAAAGTGGTAGTACTTCGTGGCCTGTAAAGATTAGTGAAAGTCAAGCATCTAATATTGGTAATCATGGTACTGAATTGTGGAGTTATAAGAATACAGCAGCCAAGCCAGCATTCCCAGTAGGTAGTGGAAGTTCAGGATTAGCATTAGATGGTAATATTCCAACATTACATGGACAAGGAAGACATAATGTATTTTCTAAGACGGCACATGGATCGTTTGAAAGAAGGAGGTATTCTGGGAATAATGGGCATTCTGGGGATATGAAATCAAGTTTAGACAAGGACCGTAGAAAGCACGGAGGGTCAAAATTTGAAGATTCATGGAACAGACTACAAAGAGATGATAAAAAGGGGGGAGTTGATATTTCAGTTATACCTAATAGAAATGTTGGGCCAGTTGGGCCGCGTCAAGGTAAGAATTTATTTCCTGCATTAGGTGATGAAGTTGCATTTTCTCATTCAGCTGGAAACGCTGAACAAAGTAACAGGCATCATCATAATCCATTTTTACCAACACCAGCGGAACATGGATCAGCTTCAAAAGGTGGATCATCTAGATTTTTCCCTACTACATCAGAAGATTCACTAAGTGAAAGTAGTATTTTTAATTCAGGAAATGGATCAAACCTTGAAAAAAGAGGAAGTATACTTCAAGGACAGAGCGGTATAGGGCCTATTGGGTATGGCAATTCTAGTGGAACCCATAGTATTCCTGGTAGGTTATCAGAAGATATGAATACACCTCGTGTTGTTTTACCTAGGATGGCGATTGGTACAGCTATTGCAGATTTTACAGTTCAACCTACAGGATTTGGTAGGCAGTTGTCTACTCCTACATTGAATATGAGTGGAGTTGTTAGTTCTAGTGATAGTGTATCTGGGTTTTCAGGAATTAATGATCTTCAAGGACCACAAGAGAAGAGTGTTGGAATAAGGCATAGTTCAGCTCCTGAGATTGCTAATGAACTGTATGGGCCTAATGAAGTTACACCAGTTGATTTGTTAAGGATTAATAATGAAAGAAAAGAAGAGAATATGGAGATGGCATCTATTGATTCATTTGAAGATAGTATTGAGATTTATAATGAAGATAGTTCTACTAAGGTTGTTATATGTGATGTTGTTGGAGATATTAGTGAGAAGGTTATTGATAATCCTAATGTTGTGTTTTCTATGAGGCCACTTCCTATTAATTTTTCTACGGTGAGTCCTATTCATACGCCATCATATTATGGTACAGCTACTAAACCAGAGGATGAAGCATTAGCAGGACATTCATACAAGATCTATATACCTGGACAAAGTGTTAAATTTGTTCCTATTGAGTATGACAAATCTAAGTATTTGTATCCACCATCTAAGCATGAATCGAGGATAAAGAAGTTGATGTCATCTGGTCCAAGTAGTGGACTTGGATATGCAGTTAGTGGACCTACACCTGGAGGATATGGAAGTCGTGGTGGTAGAGTTAGGCATGTGGGTAAGAATGTTCGTTCGACTTAGACTACTACACATACTACATATGACGAAGTCATATGTGGTGTGTGACTGGGTATACATACTGTGTATACATAACATAACACATTAACATGAAGAAGTACATATGGTTATACCATATGAAAGCCAATTATGACAAATATGAATCATTAATTAAACATATATGATGTAATATATACAGTATATGACTTATTAAAATACACCTTCTATATAGATTTCTTTGATTGAGCATCACGTTCAGCATAAATTGCAGCAGTAAAAGGTTCTTCAAATCTTAACGCAATCTTATACATTATAACAACAAATAAAGAAATAAATACACCAGCAGGTTTAGCAAAATAAATAGCAGAACCAAGAAAAGCAAGTGCAGAACCCCAATACATTGGATTATCAGTAACATTAAAAGGGAACCCAGTTACTCTTTCATCCATTAATATACCGAAATAATCACCAAGATAAGTACCAGTAACACCTAATGCCCACATTGAAGATAATACGAGTATTTGACCAGTTAAGAATAATACAATAGCTAATAATTGGTAAGGAAAAGTTAACCATTGTTCATAGATAGGTTGTCTTTTCATTGCTTTTTCAAAGAGTAAATCTCTTAAAATACCTAAAGAAAAGATTGTAATAGCTAAAGCATAACATCCTAAATATCGATTACCAAATGCAATCTTTGTGAGTATTTTCTTTCTATACTCGAGGCGTGCTACGATATTCCAGAATATTGGATTGAAAGCGATAGAAGCAATACTTATAAGTAAAGCTTCATCATTCCAATTGACGTATTTGTACATATCCATGGTTATGATTATCTATGATACTTATCGATGATACCGATAGTGATTGTGATAAGTAAAGTAAGATGAGAATAAGTGAATGTCTCTATAAATAGAAGGTGTGGTAAATATCTCATAGAGTGCTGTCATTTAATAGTCACGTGTAACTGTTTTACGCGTATATAAAAGAAATATACACTCTACAAATCTTTACGCGTTTATAATGATTGAAACAAGTAAATTATTACCTATTGAGAATATAGAAGCATTAATAAATGTTGTACCATGTCATATAAAGAATGATGGACCATGTAATTTCAGTGATTATTTTGATACTTCAGGGGATATTGCTTACTTAAGAGGTAGAAGGTTACAGAAGAATAGTATAAGGATACCTAAAGGATATAAAGGGTTAATACTTGATGAAAGTATTGAAAGTATTAAAACTGAAGGAGGAGATGATACTCAAAGGGTTCTTAAGAATAGAGTAGTTTTTGAAGAGGTTGATGTATGGGAACATGATGTTAATGATAAGAATTCATGGATGAGTGTTAGTGAATGGATTGGATTATCGGAGTTGATTATGAACGACTAAGCAATTGAGCGACGTGAACGAAGTAAACGGAATGATTAATGACGACTAATTGAATAACATAGACATACAAATTTAGTGAACAACGTAAACGTTGTTCAAGTTGTTCACTTTGTTCACATCGATCGTGTGTGATCTCACTTATTTACCACTATAACCGGGTAATCTACAGGGCAAAAAGTGAGTGAATATAAATTCACCTTACCACACAATACGCCCTAGTGACACACACACCACCAAAGATCTCTTTCCACCTTACATCTTATATCTTTACCCCATCTTCACTCTTTGAATAGAAGTACATTGCTCTTTTATCACTATTTTACATATAAAAAGCACTACTAAATACTAAAATGCTACCAAAACATTCAACTGTAAGACCTCTTTTACCATCTGATATTGATAAAGCATTAGCTTTAGAGACAAAGGCCTTTTCAAATCCTTCAGAAAGAGCTACAAGAGAAAAACTTGAATACCGTTTATCTGTTTGTCCTGAACTCTCATTAGGCATTTTTGTT
This sequence comes from Tortispora sangerardonensis, assembly GCA_030566855.1. Lineage (NCBI taxonomy): Eukaryota > Fungi > Ascomycota > Trigonopsidomycetes > Trigonopsidales > Trigonopsidaceae > Tortispora > Tortispora sangerardonensis. Next base: position 50,501 of record JAKUBJ010000047.1, on the reverse strand, counting down.
AGAAAAACATCACTTCAAAATGATGATGCAAAATTTTATTCTACTAATTTACGTCATAATGATGATGATTTTGGTCCTTACGTAGATAGTTCATCATCAAATGCAGAGAATGAATCAGATCAGAGTTGTTCAACTAAATTTAAGGCTTCAAATTCTTATAATTATTCATACCCTTCTAAAATTGATGAAGATGAACAACTTATTGCTCATATTATTGCAACTCAAACTGATTTTGATGCTATTAATGATTCAACAATGGAAGTACCAGAAATGAAAGATGGTATTCGAGTTCAAGGTGATGTTAGAGGTCATTCTATAAGTGGACATTCTTTAGCGATTCATTCTGTTGCTGTAGATCCTGATTATCAACGTATGCAAATAGGTTCAATACTTATAAAGGATTATTTAAAGAGAATGACTGTACATGCTGTTGTTGAAAAGATAGTGATTATTGCACATTTAAAGCTTTCTCAATTTTATGTTAAACTTGGATTTGTTAATCTTGGTCCATCTCAATGTACATTTGCTGGTGAGCAATGGAATGATCTTCAATATACACTTGATCATACAGAGGATTCAGAGTAATAGAAGTTAGATCGTAAGATTTTACTTTTATGTTACGATCTTACTGTGTTATGATATGTCACTATATTAGTCTTTTACTATGTCAATTTTGAGGCATATAAGATCGTAAGATTTTATATTTACTCATCACAACTTCCTCAGAATATTAGAAAACATATCTCCAGGTACATACTTCTCGTACTTACTCAAAAATGGTTTACTTATCACTTCTCCAGGTGATACTAACCTTGTAGACCCACGTGAATCTGATATCCATCTTTCAACTGTAAGCATTGCATCTCCTGCTATTTGTCTAAGTCCTGATTCTTCATCAAATGGATGCTCTCTTCTATCAAATATTGAATCTAAAACTCTTAACAATTGTTCATGTGAAACTCCTGCATCTAAAAATGCATCAACAACCCATCCTAATGCTGTTCCTTCTCCATTCACATATTGATACCTTTCAATAACTGGTACAAGACGATCTGGTGAAAATATAAATTCTGTTAATTTAAACCTTTCTCCAAGATGTCGAATTGCTGATGCAACATATTGATATGCATCTTGTGATTTATCTTCTTGTGCCTTTGAATGTGCCTTTGTAATAATTCTATCCCAACATCTCATTATTTCATCTGTTCTTCTGAAATCTGATGCTTGAAATATTGATAAACAAATCTCTCCATACCCAAATGGATCTGCATATTTATTAAACAAATCTGAAAGTGGCAATATCTTCTCATTAAGCTTTTCTAACACTTCATTCCTCATTTCATCACTTGTAAATCTACTATCCGTTTGAACTTCTTGTAAAATATCTGCTTGAATACTTGCAATATCAAGTTCTTCTTGAACATTCTTATGAATATCTGCCATTAATTGTCTTTCTGCTAATCCACAACTTGCACTTGCAAATCCACGTGATCTTGATAAAAATTCAATACGTTCTTCTAATGTTAATTCAAATGAACTTGTAGCTAATGCAAACAAATTCTTTGCTGCTGCTAAACTATTTCCCTTTTTAGCATAATATCTCCATAATAAATCTGCTTGATGAAGTGATGTCTTAGAATTCTTCTCTAAATATGATGCAATATATGTAGTATCAAGTTCAAGTAATCTTTCAGAAAATTCTTGTGAAACAAGCCAATCATAATAACTATAATGAAACAATTCATCATTAGATGCAAATACAACTTTATATGCTTCCTTTTGTACACGTGAATGTTCCATATATCCAAAATTTGTTGAATCATCTCCAAGATTCTTAAGTATATCAAATACCATACTATAACATGTCTCTCTGAATGTATATGATGATTCTCTATTATCAAATCCTGTACCTTGATTAGGTTTACCTTCAAAAAAATATCCAAGTGCTTGATTTCCTCTATCATGACCAATTGCTGTACAAAGAATAACATCAATTGCTTCAGGTATATCACCTAATTTAACAAGCTTTTCTGTTGTTATTCTTAAAGATCCAATATCAATAGTATCTGCTGATTTTTTAAGTACACGTACACTTTCATCTAACCATTGTGATTTCAATTCAGGATCTGTCTTTTGATATGATTCTGCTTTATGTAAACATTCTAATGCTTTAAATGCTAATATATCACCACTTGAACAAAATGTACCACATCTTTCCTTTAAAATATCTGTTACTGTATCAACAGAATGTCCAAGAACAATTTGTGAATCAACAATTGCTGCAACTGTAGCTCTAAAGAGTTTCAAATATTTACTTGAATCAAACATCGCTGAATATGTAACTTCTTTTAATCGTGGAATATATTCATTTGAAAGGTATTGAAGTGCATATTCTAATGTATTATTCTCTGCAAGAATTGAAACAAATGCTAATGCTTCACGTACTCGTGTAATCATATGAACTAATGCACTTAATGCTCTATGTTCTTCTAATAAAGCAATCTCTTCAGATGTTGTAGCTCCAGTTAAAAGTACTCCATCTCTTGTTGGTCCAATCATTCCATCTATAAATGAACTATTCCTTTTAAGAAATTCATCAAGTTCAAACAGTTTAGTTTGTAAATCTTTCAATGAATCAGTACTTAAATTAATAAACAACTTTCCTGTACTTGAAACACTAATAACTTTCTCTTTCCAAACAGTTCTCAAAGTACGACTCATAAATGTTGCAAGTCCTTCAAATCTACCACTCAATTGAACACTTGTACCTGTGGACATTGATGGTAATAACAAAGATTCTTCTTTAACATGAGGTTGACCACCCATTTCTAAGAATATCTTTCTACAAATATCTTGTACACTCAAATCAGTAGATGCGGAAGAAGCTAAATGTAATGCTGCTGCACAAATCTCTGTGCGTCCATAAAGAAGACTATATGCTTTAATATCAGTTCCAACATACTTCAAAATCTCATATGGTAATCTTCTTGTATAGAAATATAATCCAGTATTAGTAAGTACGGCAATTTGAGGTGATTGATTTGTATATTGACCAGATACTTCATTATAATAACCTTGTGGTTTATCAGAAGATTTAAAAGAAGGTGTAATAACAGCAATATCTTGTACAAATCCTTCAATTTCTAAAAATGTTGCAATTTCTGACATTGGTGATGGTAATGCTGGAGTTTCCATCTTATATAAGATTTGTTCAGAATCTAATACAGATACAAACAATTTGTCTTGATTAGTATCTGAAACAATATCAAAGAAATAACTAGGATTAACTAAATAAGAAGATATTGTAGATTTAAGAATAGGAGAAGCTAATCTTGAAGGATCAGGGTCTGAAGAAAGAGGGTACCCTGGAAATCTTGTATTATTTGGAGGAAATCTTGCTTGTACAACTTGAATAGCAGAAGCTAGACCCTTTTGATTAGATAAAGAGAAATAAGATCTTGACATTCTCATATAAAGACGAACACCAGTTGAAGTTACAGCAATAAGATTAATCATTGTTGATTGTTCAGATGTAACAGGATGAATACTAACAATTGTAGCTTTTGTAAGTAAAGTAAGTGGTACATTCAAAAGTTGTGTATGTAAAAGCATTGAGCTGTAAGAATAAGTATAAATTGATTGAAACTCATCTTTATTTCCAACAAAATAAGCTCTAATTGTTGAAGTATTTGAAAGCGTGTATAAACAAGATCTTGTATTATCAATTTTAACTTGAACTATATGTTCTGGAGTCTTTTGACCAAACACATTTGTGCTTGAATTTGAAGAGAATAGACTTGTTACACCATCAAACGACGGCATATAATGAGATAAAGAAGTAGAAGTTCTGCAGACTTTTGAGCATTTATCTTGAAACCAACCTTCTTTTGCCCTATAAAGAACTTCCCAAATGTCAGTAGAAGAAGCAGAAGTAAAGAAGATTCTACCTGAACTTGTTGAAGTGATATTTGTTGCATGTAAACCTTGTATAGCAGTAGACATACCAGTTTCAAATAATTCTATTTCATTATTTGGTAAAATAGATAAACCAAGTATAACAAATTGAGTAGGAGTAGTTACGAGTAGTAAATATTTTACAGAATCGATGAAAGTATCAGGACGAGGAGCTGCAAGAGTAACAGAAAGGATTGTTTGATCAAGAGAATCAAAAGTCATAAAATCTTCACCATTTATATAATTCCAAAAGAATAAACGATTATCTACTGAGATCCAAGCACGACTTATTTGTGGTAAAAGACCCATTCTTGTATAACATTCAGTTGTATTATATTGTTCAAATACAATATCAGGAAGTACCATTGTATGAGTATGTACAAATGGAGACCAAGGACCTAAAGAACCAGGATCAGGAGAGTAAATATAATCATTAACGTTTGCTTGTTGTATAATACGATCGAGTTCAGGGAATTGAGAATCTTTTTGTAAGTATTGAGAGATAATCTCATAACTTAAAGTTTCTGGAGATTTACGTTTATCTTCGGTTGTATATTTTGCAATTCCTGGAGTAGCGGTTTGAATCAAAGGTTTAGGAATTAAAGAATTTGTTGGTAAACCATTAAAAGGTATTCTTTGATTGTTTGGAGTTTTGATTGATGTCATTGTGAACGAAATGACTTTGACGCAAGTCAAAGTGTAGAATAATGTGTGTCAAGCAAAATAACGCAAGTCAATTATGTCCAGTGACTCGTGTCAATTATGTCAAATAACGATTGTTGAGTAACAATTGTCGAGAAGACAATCAAGAAGTGTAGAGAATGGTTTACAGTAAGGTGCGGCTATGAAGTAAACAAGAAAATTTGTATGAAGCAGATTAGGGTTTGTAGTATATTCATTAAATATGGGATATATGGCGATACTTTATTTATGAATATTCATATACGGTGAATAGTGTACGTGTTAATTTTGTACGTGATACACATTTAACGTGTTTGTGTTTGCGTATTCGTGTGCGTGTGCGTGTGCGTGTGTGCGTGCGTACGTGTGCGTGTGTTAGACATGATGTCAGCTAAAGAATTGAAAGAATCAGGTAATGATCTATTCAAGAATGGCAAATATGAAGCAGCTATTAAAATGTATAATGCAGCTATTATGCAAGATATAAGAGATTCAACATTATATACCAATAGAGCATTATGTCATTTAAAGACTGACAAATTAGAAGAAACTATAATTGACTGCGATCGAGCATTGGATATTAATAAGACATCTATGAAAGCATATTATTATAAAGGACAAGCACTTCTTTTTATGGGTAGACCTAAAGAAGCACTTGAAAGTTGTGAAAAAGCATATAAATTAGGTATTCAACAAGGTACAGATTCATTGTCTTTAATGCTTGAAACGATACTTCAATGTAAGCAAAGAAAATGGCGAAATAATGAAATACGTAGATTATCAGAAAGAAGTGCTTTATTAGAAGAAATACTTAATAACCTTAAAGAGAAAGAACAAGGAAAGATATTAGAAGAACAGACAAGAGGAGAGATACATAAAGAGTATACTCATAAGTATGAGGAAGTAATGAGGATATTTGAGATATCTGATTCATATTTAAGAATAAGACCTAAGGTACCTGATTATTTGATATGTCCTATTACATTTGAGCTTTTTTATGATCCTGTTATATGTATTAAGTCGGGACATACGTATGAAAGGTTTGCTATTATAGAGGTATTAAAGAGTAGCGGTAAAGATCCTATGACGAGGCATAATGCCACAGTGAATGATTTGATACCTAATATAGGTATTAAGGATGCAGTTGATGCATTTGCGGAAGAGAATGGAAGGTATTTTGAGTAATACTATTAATATTCGAAGAGTGTTATGCTAGACACTTCTAGTACTCGAAGAGTACTAGAAGTAGTAACCTACTATATATAACACACTCTTCGAGCACTGAAGAGAGCTAAGAAAACTAATTTGCCTTCTCAGCAGCCTCTTTCCTAGCACGCCTCCTTAACGCCCTTACACGAACATCCCTCTCCATACTCCCTATAATACTAACAAGTGTTTTATTATATGGACCAAATATAAGCCTTAATGGGACTTGCATTAATGAATGTCCCCAATATGGTGTACATGTACCATAACGATCAAATGAACCACGTCTAAACCCAATAGACTGTAATGCAGATTTCACAAATGTTTTAGGATTTGGTACATTCCATGATGTTCTTCTAATCTTTGACATAGCAGATGTTACCATATATGAAAGTTCGATTTGTACATCGATATTATATGGTTTTAACTCATTTGATAAACAAGTTGACCAATTTTGTAAGAAAGCCTTTGAACCAGAATATGTTGCTAACATTGGTGATGGATATAAACCTGAAAATGAACCCATTGTCATAACAAGACCTCTTATATGTTTTTCATTAAGATTCAACATATTTTTTATAACGATTTTACTGAATTTTAAAGTTCCTGTAACATTGACATCAATAATTGAATTCATTTCAGAATCTGTAGTTTCAAGAAAACTTATAGGCATTTCATGTGATACACCGACATTATTAATAAGTACGGAGATATCAATATTACTTGAATTTTTCTCTAAAGTTGACCAATCATTATCATTTGGAGAATTGAAATCAAGTACTTGAATTTTAGTTTCTACTGAATATTCAGATTCAATAAAAGATGCTAAATCTTCTAATTTTTCACTTGAACGTGCGACAAGAAATACATTGAACCCATTTGATGCAAGTTGTTCAGCAAATTCTTTACCAATACCACCTGTACAACCAGTAATTACAGCCCAATAACCTTTACGTGCACCATATTTTGATAATGATGTACCTTTTAATAGAAATTCATAGATATAGTTTAATAGTATGAATAGGTATTTTGTCAGTATGATTAAGCCAAGAGTAGAAGGTAGTAATGATAAGTAATAGAGCATGGTGTACGCGTTTATTTTCTTAAAGTACACGCTTATTTGTATTTTTACGCGTTCTTTAGTATACAATTAATGTTAAATTTTCCAAATACAAAACTTTGTCAGTAAATATTGATTGTGTTTTTTGTATGCAAAAATTATGTTTAATAAATGAAAGTCTTTGTGATGAGTGAAAATCTTGTTTTTTTTTACTTCTTTTTTATATATATAGTAGTTTATGGGGTAAACTTTAATCGGTTCATTAAAGTATAGAAAAATCTTCGGTAACTTATAAGCCGTTACATGTGAATTTTCACTGCCCCGAGGCTATACAACCTATTAAAGAATGTCGATCATTTTAAATAGGTAGTTGATTATTTTTAGATTATCGTGTGACGTATGTGCGTAAGAGATATGTGATATATGCGGAGCATGTATCGATCTAACCGTTACAGTACATGTGTGCGTGCGTACATGCGTAGAATGTATCTATAGGTTACATTTATTATCTAATCATATCTATTTATTATCAAATCATATCTATTCAGTAAATGTGATCATATCTATTCATTAAAAGTGATCATATCTATTCAGTAAATGTGATCATATCTATTCAGTAAAAGTGATCATATCTATCGATACATGCTACGCATGTATCTCGTACGCATAACCTCCTTAAACTCATAAACTAACCTCTTCAACTCTTTCTCTTCCATAACCTCATCCCATGTAAATACTCCAACTTCAATCTTATCTTCTCCAACACTAAACTCAAAATCAATATTCATATCAATCTCTCCTACATTCAAATCATGTACATCAACAACATGATTATAACTATTCACCAATTCAAATACATTCTCTGTATATTTTGTATGATTCAAGAAATTCATTGTTGTATTGAATGTAACTCCTGTCCATTTATAAATATCATCAAATGATACTTGTTCATGTCCTGAAAGTTCTCTTATACGTTCATCAACTCTTATTGATTCTTCAATAAAGTTATTCTTTGATTCAAAAGGTACAGGTAAAACATTCATGATTGGTAAACATAAACTCTCTTGTTCATTAACAATTCCTGTAGTTCTTCCAGAATAATAAAGTCCAATAACTACATCTTCATCTGATTTCTTTAAAACATTACCTAAACAAGTAAATAGCCATGATTGTAATGATATACCTTCATTTTGTATCATTATTTGTATATTTTTCAAATCTTCAATACAAAAGCTCATACTTATCCGTTTACCATCATTCAACTTTCTTCTTGTTTGGTTATGTCTTATACCTTTAAGGTATTGTTTCCAGAAATCATAATTCTCTCTTCTTTTTTGTATAAGAGATCTATCCATAAACAATTTATATGTGAATAAATCATCAACGATTGTTTCTCCATTACAGACTTTCAGTAAATCATTTAACAAATTCTCTAATGACCAAGCATCATAAAATGAATGATGTATATTAAGAATCAATCTGCATGAGTTAGTGTCCTGTAATATATCAAAATTGACCATATCACAGTTAGCCATATCAGATTTATCGTCGTAGATATACTGGACAAGTGGAAACTGTGCTGAATTGCTATTGCCAATAACTGTCCTCAATATACATCTTCTCTCTTTTAGAATCTTTAACCCTTTAACAAGCTTTGAATATTCAATACCCACTTTATATTCAAAAGTATAATAAAATACTTTACCTTCTGACCAAATCCATGAACTCATTGTATACATTTGACCTCCTATAATTGGTAACACTGCAATTTGTCCAATTGGTGATGTTGTATACTTCAATTTATTGAATGTATATTCACCTGCATTAGATATAATATCATCCTTTATATCCTCTTTATTGTTGTAAACTTTAAATGCAAAATCAACAATATTCTGAATACTAAAAAGATCCATTAATTTACTTGCAGAAATCAATACACCTTCTTTTCTTAATCCAATTGATATTTGAAGCATTTTAATAGAATCTAATCCTAAACTATAAATATCTGAATCTTCTTGAATTGTCATGTTCTTTGATATCAATTTCTTAATACATTGATACCAATAACTTCTATCATTCTTATCTTCATTAATAGAATATTCCAATATTTTTGTAGATTCATTCATAGTTTTGTTGATGTCTAACCCATTGTTAAAATATAATGATTTAACAATATAAATAATGATATTTTTAACATCAACTGTTTCACTTATCTTTTCATAATCAATTGTCTCGTTCTCATTCATCTCATTCTCAAACAAAATAACTCTCAATGTTCTCTCCATACAATCAACATAAACAACATCCTCATATTCATTATATATATCTTCAAATAAACTTTCACTCTTATATATAAATCCATCAATTCTTGGTTGAAGCCTTACAAAAGGTCTAGAAACCAATGAATATCCATATGAAATTAACCCTGAATGTAATGTCTTTATTTCATCTCCATTTGTATATTTTAAAGCTTTATATTGATCATAAGAGATACATTGTAAAGTATTTCCAGATCTATAAAATATAGGAAATGGGTCATTATTAGGACAGTACCATTCTGCATTGATATCTTTTCCAATACATATACATTCTTGTACCTTGAATATACGCAAAAAGGTTCTTTCACCAATAACCCTTCTAACATTATACTCTTTAAATGATTCAACAGATACTTTGTTAACATTTCCATATACAACTGTACTTCTTGTATACCATAATGCAAGTACAATATAAGGACATGAATATTGTAATATTGTAGTATCATTTGTCTTCAAAGTAGTCAATAATTTCATAATAAATGATAATATATCATTCTTTGAAATTGTAAGAGTATAGATTTCACCTTCATTCTCATAAATATAATCACATAATCCATTAAATGTATATTCATTCTTTTCAACTGTGATATCTTCATTCACTTTAATAAAGTCGTCAATTGTAGTGTCTGTAACCAATAAAGCATTTTCAAACTTTATAGAACTCAAATTTGAATCAAGAATTGTCCAATTTTCTAATTTACTTAAGAAAGTTGCAATTGAAACACAGATCTTGTTGAATTCATCTTTTAGCATAAACACAATTCTTTTAGTTGATTTCAATTGAAATGAATTAAATGATGAAATTAAAGATTTGCAATATTCACTCATTTGTTTGTATGTAAAGGTTTCTTTTGAAATATAACATACTGTGTCTTCATTGTATGATAATATATCATACAATATCACTTTTGAATCATTCAGTTGTGGTAACATTCTATCCACATTAAACTTCATCTCAATATAACAAACACCTCTCACTATATTCTCTAATATTTGATCAAGATAATCAAACATAATATATACTTCCCTTTCATTCATAACATTTGAATAACAAGTAGTATGCCAACTAATCTTATCTCCTTTAAATTGTACTTCTGTTGCAATCTTATATTCAAAAGATCCATTACTATAAATCTCTTCACAAATACCTTCTAAAGGATCCTTTTCATCTCCTTCAAGTTGACATAAAAACAATGTATCAATATTAGTATTAAGTATATCACAATATTCAGATAATTGTTTATATGAGAAATCATATTCATTTGCAGCAATAACAATATCATTAATTTCCTTTAACATATTTTGAATTGATTGATCAACTCTTGATGTTATAAGAAAACTTGTCATTGCAGGAAATATCATTTTCCATTCATCATCAGTTGTACGATTAGAAAATGTACTCATAAAGATATTTTGAGTAGTTGGTGAAACAATTGATAAAAATATAAGCCAACATCCATAATAAATTGTTGAAGGAAGTACACCAATATTTCTTGCAAATGAAGTAACAGATGAGTGTAATATTTTTGAGTTAATAGATAAGTTGATTTGTGTACCATTTGATGAATCAGGTTCATCCAAATATCTTGAACGTAGAGGAAACTCTTCAACACATGCTGTAGAAAATATATCACAAATACTTTCAGGAAGTCTCTTATTCTTTCTCTCTAAGATCCTATTCAACATAGGAAAGAAACTAGGTGCTGATTCACATATTCCATTTCTATATCTCAATCCAACTTGTTTCATTATACTATTAATTGAAACTGCGTCATACAATACATGAGATATCTTAATCGTTAATATATTCATGTCTGTATACTTCAAGATATAAAGCTGTAAGAGTTTGTCATTATCAACAGTTATATCACCTTCAATTTTCATATCAAATGGTCTCATAATGTCAATATTTGAGATCACCTCAATATCACAAATATTCAATGTATATGCTGACAAATCATTCATTGATTTTGAAGGAGAACATCTCAAAATAAGATTATCACTAATAGTATCAATCCAAGCCTTTTCAAGTCTTTTTAAATCAACATTTTTGTTAACTTTATAATATATGAAAGTCATATAATTGTTAAACTTTGACAAGTACATTTGATTAAGCATTGCATCTTGTAAAGGTGTACAAATGATTGATTCATTATAAGTTCCATTGAATGTTATTTCTGAGGAGGTGACGTCATTTAATAATGATTCAAGTTCTATGATTGATTGAGCAGATAAGAGTGTAGATATAGATAAAGATTTTGAAGTAATACTCTTAATCATACTACAAACTTTAATAGCAGCAATTGAATCAATACCGAGGTTAATAATAGGTATGTTTTGATTAATTTCTGTTGTGTTGAGTATTTCATGGAATATTTGAAGAATTGCAGCACTGGCACCTGCACCAGCACCTGCACGAAGTGCAGGTGCACAGGATGATACTGTAAGTGCACCCGCACTTCGTGCAGGTGCATTTCGTTCAAAACATATACCATTCACTTCCTCCTTAGATACCTCATCTACTCCATCAAATATAACCCTTCTTAGCAAATCAATAAACTTACTAGAAAACGATTCATCAACATACCTTTTATCCAATGAAGTAAATATTAACAAACTATCATCTTTAATTGTAACTTCAACAGCAAGTGGAAACCCTTGAAAATCAGAACTTGTATCATACTTTGTCCATAATAAATGTTCATCTTCATAATAAGGAAGTACATTAAACATAACATTATAAAGAGCTCCAATTGTCTTTAAATTTGTCCATTTTTTAATATCTGACATTCTCAACATATAAAAATCTTTAGAAGTTATAAAATGAGTTTGTATAGAATCACAAATATCCTTTAATGATCCAATTGATTTCATATAAACAGGTAAAGAAGAGAATAAAGGACCAGCATTTAAACCATCTGGAAGTTCTCTTTCACCATGTCTTCCTGATAATAAAGTAGCATAAGAGATTTCATTTAAATTTGATTGTTGAAATAAGAAGAGTATCCAGATTGAGTGAATTAAAGAGTTAAGAGTTGTATTTAAAGATCTTGCTTTTTGACGTAATAGAGTAATGTTTATATCCAATTCTTCAACATATGTGACATGTGTATCTTGAACACCTTCAAAACATTTAAGCTTGATAGACTCTTTATAATACGAACTCCAATACTGTCTCGCCTTACTCTCATTAAACAAAATAGCATTACTTAATGCCTTTGAATAATCATCCTTTATTATATACTCTTCATTCATAAAAAGATTATAAAAAGACTCTTCAATTAGATGAATAGTTGCAGCATCAAAAAGACCATGAAATATAGTCAATGACATCATATTGTTTGTAAATTCAATACCAAAAGGAGGTTGTAAAATTGATTCAATAATCACTTTTTCAACAGAAATTTTTGTATCAAATTTCTTATAAATAATCCTAATTGGACCTTTATTTGTAAGAACAAATCCTGATCTTAAGATTTCTAATTTCTCACATAATATATTCCATATATTTGATACCTTTGTAACTGTAACATTCTCATTAAATTTATATGTGAATGTTGTCATATATCCATTTCCTTTAAGTAAATAATCTGCTATTATATCTTCTTGTAAAGGTGAACAAATGGTTGAATAAGCAATAGATTCCATATCAAAGTTATTCGGTAAGAATTCTTTCAAATCTTTTGTATCAATGAATACAACCTTTCTGTGTATCTCACTGTGTACACTTTGATCAACAACTGTATTGTTTGTGTCTAAATACCTTCCTAAATCTGATATAATGTAATGTTTCATTATACCAGAAACAGTAGATTTTGGAAATCTTTCAGATATAAGTTTGTTAAGAAAAATACATGAAATTGAATCAATTCCAATATCAAATATTGAACTTTGAATATTAATTTCAACATCTAAAATCTTTTGAATACAAGAAATAATAAAATCTTCAGTTTTTGTTGATTTTCTTGATTCTTTGATTTTCTTAACATTCTTTGAAATATCAATATTATTGAATATTTCTTTTAATTGATTTGAATCAATTTTGTTGTTTCTACTAAGAGGTAATTGATTCAATCTAATAATAAATGTTGGAACCATATAAGGAGGTAATGATTCTTCACATATATTGAATAGAGATTGTAAAGTATTTTCAGGAATATCAAGTACTTTAATATTTTTGTCAATTGTATCATGCATATCAACTGTATCAAAGACGACAAACCCAACTAAAGAAGTAGATGAATTCTTATTAATTGCTAAAACTGTTGCAGATTTAACATCACCATTCATTAAACAATTCTCTACCTCTGATGCTTCAAGTCTTTGTCCACGTAACTTTATTTGTGTATCAATACGTCCAAGAATACATATAGATTTGTCAACAAGCATACGTCCTAAATCTCCAGTTTTATATATTCTTTCACCCTTATATAAAGTAAATGAATCACTATCTCTATTAAGATATCCTTTACCAACTAAAGGTCCATATACACATATTTCACCTGGACTTCCAAGAGGAACAATTTCATCATCTTTAAGTATAATAATACCAACATTATCAAAAGCATGGCCAACATTTGATGGGTTAGCATCATTTGGAACATTCTTTCTCATTGTACAACCAATTGTAACTTCTGTAGGACCATATGCATTATATATACAACCATATTTACCCCATTTATCAAGAATATCAGATCTTAACATTTCTCCACCTGTTATAAAAATACCATTTTGAAGTAATGGTAAATCTTCTGATGTTAATGTTGCTGCTAATGATGGTGTTAAATCAATATGACTTATTGAAAGTCTTCTTAATGTATTAGAAAGATCACTTAATATTAAATCATGTGAACTTGATATAACAACAATACCAACCATCCATGACCAAAAATGTTCAAGGATACTTACATCAAAATGATATGATGCAAACGCAAACAATCTTGATTTAGGTGTTGTTCGTGAATCAAATAATCTTTCAAATGCTAATAACCCTTGAAGTGTATTTTTATGAGATATAAGACATCCTTTTGGTGTTCCCGTTGATCCTGAAGTGTATAAACAATAACATGTATCATTTGGTGAAATTTCAACATCATAATCAAGTAAATATTCATAAACACGTAAATCTGTTTCAATATTGATTGTTTCACCAAATTTCTTCAATTCTGTATAATTGATAGTATCAGTAAGTAATAATTGACAATTTGCATCAGATATAATAAATTGTTTACGTTTATCAGGTGCTTTTGAATCAATTTGAAGAATTGCATGTCCACTAAGTAAAACACCAAACATTGCAAATGCAGAAGAAGGTCCTTTTTCAAAACAAAGTCCAATTATTGAATTCTTTTTAAGGTTTTGTTTGTTTAAGAAACCTGCAATATATTTTGATTCTTTAAGTAATTCTGAATAAGTCCAAAGGGAAGAATCAATTGTTTGTGATATGTTATAAATGAATTCATAAGCAGGTTTGTTTGAGTAGGTATTGAATTTGTTTAATAGAAGTTGGTTGAGTGACGGCCATTGAGTTGGTATATTGTAAGAGGTAGGAGGTGAGTGAGATAAGAGATTCACACTTGTAACACTTGTAACACTATCAACTTCGTTGATAGTGTTATCTTCGTTGACAGTGTTAACTGCACTATCAACTTCGTTGATAGTGTTAACTTCGTTGATAGTAGCTGTCACTAACTCATCAAATATATCCAACAACAAAACCCCATGTTCCTCTGAAACTCTATCATCCTTAAACACCAATTGTGTTAAGAATTTACCATCCTCAGTTGGATAAATTTCAAGTGATATTTGATAACTTGTTTCAGTATATGAATCCACTTCTGTTAACTTAAACTTATCTGTTGAACTTCCTAATCTTGTACCATTTTGTATAACAAATAAACTATCAAAAGCACGATTAAATCTAGTTGTACATACCTTTTGTATACTTGAATAAGAATAAACACCATACTCAAGTAAATCTTTCAACAATCTTGTACATTTCATAATATCATTCCCTGTATTTTCAACTTCAATAGAAAAAGGTAATACTTTAATATAAGGAAGATCATTAAGTTCAGTACGATAATTCAATATAACACCAAAACAAATATCTGAAACTCCAAATATATAAGAAAGTGTTTTTGCCCATGCAGAACTTAATATACCATTAATTGATATATCTGATGCTAATAAAGATGAAAGTTTTGATATATCACAATTAAGTTGTTTTGTTGTTTTTAAGGTCTTTCCTGTGCCTTTAATACTGTATAAAGAAGGTATACTACAAAAAGCAATTTGATCATTGTATTGTTTCCACCATTTCACTGCTTCATTTGTAATTCCTTGTTCTACTTTAATCAAACTTTGTAATGAATCAATGAATGATTTATCATTTCGTACAGGAGACCTTCCAAAATCATTAATTATAAAACTTAAAGAATCTGCATCAAATATTGCATGATTTATATAAAGTTTTATATTGACTTTCCTTTTTGTTATAAATGTATATACAACTCTCCATTGTGGTAATTCTAAATTCTTCAACATATCTTCTGAATTGAATTCCTTTTGAATCAATACATCTAACATTGATTCTGTTAATATCTTATGTAATATTAACAATAAACTGTTATTATCAATTTTAAAACCATACCTTAAAGAAGGATGTGATATTGATAAATCCATAAACAATTTTTTGATAATGACATCATTTAAATCTTCAACAGATTCCAAATTAAAACAAAATGTTGAATAACTTGATTTACCATTTGAATTGATAAAATCATATAATAAAGTTTGTTGAATTGAAGATGTTTTATGTAAATAAATTGTATCATCAAACTCTAATTCTTCAAATTGTTGATTCTTAATCTTTTTTTCACTTATTTTCTTAACAAGTTGTCCAAATGTTAAAAGTCCAATAAGATCTGTTGGTAAAAGATCAATAAATGTTTGTTTTAAACGTGAATAAAGAGGTATAATTGATACAGAATCAATACCAAGTGATATAAGAGTAGATTCGAAAGTAATATCTTGTACTCCTGTTAGATTTTGAAGTATTTCTTTAAGTGATGAAATTATTTCATCTGATATATTAGATATATCTGATATATCATTTTGTACTTCATCTGATACTTCATTTTGTATATCATCTGATATATCAGATATAACATCATTAATCATCATATCTAATGATATATCCTCTAACATCTCAAATAAACCTCTTATAACATCAATAGAAACTATTTCATTACCAATCAATGAAACATTTATTTCTTCATCTATTGTCACTTCTAAAGTAACTTTAAAATCAGTATCACCATCAATTCTTTCAATACTTAATGGTTTTGTTTCAATTATAGGATTCTGTATAATTAAAACAGTATCAAATTTTGTATTTGAACCATTTGAAGTTGGTAAGAAATCTCTAAAAAGATGAAGTTGTTTTCTTATACTTTTTAACATATCTTTAACAGTTTCATTCTTACAAACAGTGAGAGGAAAGATATTAAAGAAACAACCAATAACTTCACTTAATCTTCCAGGTAAATTATTTGCTCCTAATGCAATACCAAATGTAATAGAATCATTGTTTGTATAATTCAATAAGATTAATGACCATAATAAAGAGAATAATTCACTCATAGATGATGAAAGTTTTGTAAGTAATTTATCAACCATTTCTTTAGACAGTTTAAATTCACTTAATTGTTGACCATTTCCATTGATGAAATCAGTATTCAAAGTTGTAATGAAAGTATCAACTGGTGGTTCAAGTTTTGACATAAATTCATTCCTTTTTTCAATTGAATTCATCTCTAATGTATACTCAATTGTATCATTATAAACAATATAATCAGATTCAATATGTAACCCATTTAAATGATTATTCAAAGTATCAATAACAGTAGAACAAGAAATTGCATCAAGAAGTGCATGATGAAAGTATAATTCAATACTATTTTGTAAACAAAATACAATAGGATTCTTTAAGAAATCATGTTTCTTAATATCAAATTCATTAACAATAAAAGGTTCAAATTTGTCATGAATTCTTTGAATAAATGCATTATGTATATCTTCTGTTGATTCAAATGTACTTCTTAATACAACAAGTTGATTTGTTATATTTTTAATACTTTCAACAATATTAATTAATGAACCATTAACATTAACTTTACAAGTCATAATATAACTTGAATTATCAAGTAAATATCTTGAAAGCATTGCTTGTTGTGTATAAGTTGTAGGATACACCATTGAATCATTTAACATATCTCTGAATTGTTGTAATCTTGTATATTGAACTTCATTTTTAATAGAATAGAAACTAATATAACTATCAATTATATCTTGACAATTTTCTACTCTAAGAAGTTCAAGTAAAGTCCATTGTTTATCCAATTTCAAATCATTCAATTTTCTAACTATTTGTACAGCTGAAAGAGAATTATATCCAATATTTAAAAGTGGAGTATATAAATCAAAATCTTGATTAAATGTAGAAGATATAATATCTTTAAC
Organism: Tortispora sangerardonensis; assembly: GCA_030566855.1. Classification (NCBI taxonomy): domain Eukaryota; kingdom Fungi; phylum Ascomycota; class Trigonopsidomycetes; order Trigonopsidales; family Trigonopsidaceae; genus Tortispora; species Tortispora sangerardonensis. The sequence goes on along the minus strand of JAKUBJ010000047.1, from coordinate 32,759 downwards.
ATGTTTTTCTAAATCAATAGGTGTATATTTATTCTCATGTTGAGTATCAAATATATGACCATATTCCTTCACATGTCCATGTTCCTTCACATACTCATATAACTCGTTATACGAGTTATATTCGTTTAACTCATTAACCAATATTCCTTCAAATACAACATTAACAACATCAAATATACGTTTCATAAAATCACCACTTATAACATTCTCATGATATGTTACTCTATGAATAATATTCTCTGATACAATAAATTCAGCAAATAATGGAAATTCAGTATACCCATAAGAATCAATTAATTTAATATTTGATTCAATTCCAAGTAATTCTTCTTGCCATACTAATATCCAATCAAGATTCTTAATAATTGATGAAATATCATTATATGAAGGTTTTGATCTCATTTGTTGACATTGTCTATCTAAATATCCAAGTGTTGAATTCATTTCATTCAATTTAGAACAATCATATCTTAATGGTAAAATTGATATAAAAGGTCCAAAAATTGATTCAATATTGTTAATATCTCTGTAACGACCACTTGTAACAATTCCAACTGCTACATCATCTTTACCTGAAAACAATGTCAATGTAAAACACCAAGCATAATAAAATATAACTTGAGTTGATACTTGATACTTTAAAGCTAAATCTTTAAATCCTTGATATGTTGCATTAGATACTTCAAAATTAAGTGTATTAATAGAGAAGTTACCAGGTTGTTCAATTCTTGCAGGAACATATCCTCTCATAAGCTGTTTCCAATATTCATTATTTGTATCATTTGTATCATTAATTTGTGAATAATAAGAAACAAATTCAATAGGTTCATTATTCAAGTATTTTGTAAGATATGAAACAAACAATTCTAATGACCATCCATCATAAATTGAATGATGTAAAAAGATCTTTAATGAAGTATTAGAAATAAAGAATGCAATTACAGGTCCTCCTTTCCATATTTCTTTTTTCATTTTAGTAGTGACGTCATTGAACTTGTTTATATCATAAATTGTATCAATGTTATCTAAGATTTTAACATCAAATCCATTTTCAGATACTTTATATGAACTTCTAAGTATAGGTACATTCATTAAAATATACTTAATACCCTCAACAACTTGTGAACCAACAACTTCTAAATCACTTATAATAAATTCACATGTATTCCAATAAAGTCTATCATCTACATAAGATGAAGAAAGCATAGATGTCTGTATATTTGAACATATCACCATCTCTTGTTGAACAATCATTTCTTCAGGTTTATTCATTAATTCAAAAAGATTTGTCAAATTATCACATTTAAATACTTCTTTCATTGACAAATTAAATCCTAAATCTTTCAAAATCTTCATTAAACGTATAAGTTTAATAGAATCTAATCCAATTTGTGAAAATCTTGACTTTCTTGTACCTCTAATCCCTGTAAGTCTTTTAACATTATCCAATAATACATTCCATTCTGTATCATCTTCAATTGAATCATTATTCTCTAAAAGATTTGCAACAAGACTCTTTAATGACTTCCTATCTAATTTACCAGATGGTAAAAGCGGAATAGTACTTGAAAAGATCTGAGACGGTACCATATACTTAGGTAACACTTTTATAACATCTTCAAGTAATTCTGAAGGATTATATACTTCAGCAATTGCATATAAATTGTCATTATAAACACAAGCACCAGTATACCCCTTTGAATCAGTAATTATATTACCAATTTTAGAACAAGCTAAACTTATTGCAGATTCAATTTCACCAAGTTCAATTCTTTGACCTCTTAATTTAACTTGATCTTCATTTTTTCTTCTTATATATTGAATATTTTCATTATGAACCATTCTGCAAATATCACCAGTTCTATATAATTTCCCATACTTTTCATGTGTAATAAAACAAGCTTCATTTAATTCAGGACGATTCAAATAACCAATTGCAACTTGAGGTCCACAAACAGCTAATTCACCAACTTGTCCAAGAGGAAGAGGAATAATATCTGTACTTTTTGAATCAATAATAATAGCACCTACTGCTGGAAATACTGTACCAATATCAGTACCTGAAGCAAAAGATGGTACAGGAAATTTTGTAGCTATACATTGAATTGCAGCTTCTGTAGGACCATAACAATTATAAAGAAAAGTACTACCAAAACGAGATATAACTTGATCAGTTAATTTTTCACCAATTGTAAGTAAAAATTTAAGATTAATACCATCAGGATTTAATAAACCAGCAACAGTTGGTGTTAATTCAATTGAATCAACTTTAAGAGTCTCTATAGCATTTTCAATACTTAAAAGTAGAAGTGATCTTTCACATGATGCAAGTGTTTTACCTTTCCATAAAGGATAAAAGATTTCAAATACTGATACGTCAAAAGTAGGTGCAGCAAAGTTCAACATACATTCAAAATCAGGTAAAAATGTATCATGAGCTTTAAGAGCTTGTACTAAGTTCATATGAGAGAGAACTACACCTTTAGGAAGACCAGTTGACCCTGATGTATACATTACATAAGCTGGCATTTCGGGATGTATATCTACATCAATAGATGAAATAAACTCATTTGGAGAAGAAAAGACATGTTGTTGTTCTTCTAAAGTAATAATGCGTAAAGAATCTGGAAACAAATTCTTATATTCAGGAGATGTAATTACAATATCAGCAGAAACATCATTACAAATGAATTCAATTCTTTCCTTTGGTGTATCCATACGTATAGGACAAAAAGAAGCACCAGATCTTAATATTGAAAGTAAACTAATATAATAATTAGGACATTGAGGAAGCATTACAGGAATGACTTGATTTTTAACATTAAGTCTTTGTGCAAGTAAATCACTATGATAATTCAATTGTAAATAAGATAATGACGTAATACCATTTGAAGATAAATGTTTATAAGCGATTTTGTTTGAATAAGAATTAATAACAAATTGATGAGCAAATAAATCAAATTCTAAAGGTAATGGATTTATATTTGAAATTGAATAAATCAAATCAAGTTTATTGTAACCGAGAATTACAAGTAAATTGTTCAAAATTGAATCCAATATACTTTCATTCAATAATGTTGTATTTGATACAAGTTTTAAAGATAAATCATTCACATATAAACCAAGGTCAAAATTATAATGTTGATCATTACCCCAGATTATCATTGAATAATTATCATTTGGAAGTGTATCAATAAAAGATGTATAAATACCATCATCAATTTGTATACATTTAATAATATCTTGTTTCAATTCAAAGAAAGATATATCATCAGAATCACAATATAATTGAAGTAATTTAGACCATGAATTGATTAGATCATTGTATGATATATTTTCAATAGATCTAATACTTTCGATGATCTGATAAGATGATGATCTTTGATTTGAAGGGAACCAAGATTTCAATTTCGAAGGTTTTGATTTCAAAGGTTTCGATTTCGAAAGCTATGAAAAGTTAGTTAATGTTATTTCAAATAGAATAATAGATTGACTTACTTCTTGCATGATTATATGAATATGTTTATAAGTTTTTCGTGTTTTCGTGTTTTCGTGTTTCTATATTTTCTATATTTTCTATGCTTTTGAAAAGTTATTCGTAAACTTCGTTCTCGTTCTCGTAAGACGTAAAAATTTTGCGTTCTCTTTTTCTATTTCACCAAAACTCTTACATTATTTCCTTCAATAAACCGGTTATGAGATCTTTTTTCATTGTTTATGGCTCTTTTTTAAGTTCAAATTTTATGTGACTACTACATTTAAAGTTTCATTTTAAACCAATACTATATTCTCGCTTAATCGATAAAAGATTTTAATCAGATAACGGATGGAAAAGGAAATGTGCGCAGAATGGAATATTCCAATTTTTTTTTTCTTATTTCTTTCTTTCAATTTCTTATTTCTTTTGTAATATTTTCTTTTTTCATTTGCTTTAAATTTCATTTTACATTAAAATAAAAAATCTATTTTTGGTCTTTGAAAAAGCCCACTTTTGGTTTTGTTTACTTTAACTTCTATACTTCCTATTTTTTTTCGAAAAATATCGTGATCTTCAAATATTGCAACTCACTCGTACAAACCGTTCAAATTTTCATAAAAAATTTAGAGCCTTTTGGTTTAGTTTTTTTTATATAAATAGACTCATTTTGTATAAACTTTGGATTCACTTTTGTATTACATTTGTATAACCTCTGTGTACTCACATTTTACACTTTGCGTATTCCTCGATGACATTAGACAATCAAATATTGGATATCCTAGGTATAGGATTTGGACCAGCAGGTCTTGCATGTGCTGTTTATTTAAGTGAAAATGATCAACTTAAATCTCTTCAAATTGAATTTATTGAAAAACAAGACTCATTTAATTGGCATTCAGGAATGCTTATTCCTTCTGTTAGAATGCAAGTATCATTTCTTAAAGATTTTGCAACTTTAAGAAATCCAAGATCAAAATTCACTTTTCTTAACTATTTACATGAAAATGATCGTTTAATTAGTTTTACAAATACTTCAACTTTTTTACCTTTAAGAGAAGAATATGAAGATTATATGTCTTGGTGTGCTGATCATGTAACTGTACCTGTCAATTATAGCTTAGAAACTATTGCTGTTACTCCTAGATTTAATTCAAATAGATCTCTTGAAGGATTTTATGTTCTTTCAAGATCTACATTGACTGGTGAAATATTTAGAAAGGCAACTAAATCTCTTATAATTGGAACTGGTGGTATTCCTAAATATCCCTCTCCATTAAAGAACTTACTTAATGCTAATATATTTCATTCAAGTCAATATATGCATAGCATAAATCAAATTTCAAATATTATATCTTCTGGTAATTCTTCAATTGCTATTGTTGGTTCAGGTCAATCTGCTGCTGAAATATTTCTTGATACTATTAAGAGATTCTCTCATATCCCTAATTTAAAGATTCATTTATTAATTAGAGGCTTTGCAATTAAACCTTCAGATGATTCACCATTTGTTAATGAAATATTTGATCCTGCTTCAACTGACAAATTCTATACTTTAGATCTTTCAATTCGTGAAAATCTAATCGCTACTTTACGTAGTACAAACTATAGTGTTGTTCGTCCTCATCTTATAGATGAAATCTATGACATTTTATATGAACAAAAATTACCAGGAAAGGAACAACGTGCAAATATTTTAAATATGGTTGAAATCACTTCTGCTAAATATTCACAAAAGTCTTCAATAGAGCTATCTTTACATCAAGTTGGCACTTCTATTACAACAAAGACATGTTATGATGTTGTAATTTGTGCAACTGGTTATGAAAGAGTAAATAATGTGAAAGAGATTATAAAGGAATGTTCTTCTGTTTATGACTTAAATGAGTTTCCTGTTACTAGATCATACAAATTACTTCCAAAAAGTGGAATAAATACTGAAAATAATGTCGGAATATGGCTTCAAGGTTGTAATGAAGCAACTCATGGTTTAAGTGATTCACTTTTGTCTGTTTTATCTGTTAGAGGTCAAGAGGTGATTGAAGATATTTTAGACTGAATCATAAGGAAACATACACCTAAAAAAACACCACTAGTTTCCTATTTGGGTTGATTCACAATGAACTAAATTTAAGTTCACATGTAAGCATTCTACATTACTTTTGTATGTCATTCAACTATGATTCAACCTTTTATCTCATTATGAGCTTATTGAAATTATATTCTTTTATTCTATGCATCATTTCTTACAGTAAATACAAGTAATATTGTATAAGAATATAATACACTGTACCGGGTAATTGACCATAAAACTTTTACTCTTGATACTTGATCGTACACTCTAACCATGCTTAGACAAATCAGAATACATAGAACTCATTTAAACCGCATATTTTATAGAAAGTATAGCGATTTAGAAAGTTCAAGTAAAGAGAAATCATTACTTGAACTTGTTGAAGAAATCAAGAGTCCAGAAGGAGAGTTTAATGATTCCAAAATTAATGAAGGTAAAAATGTAGAAGAAGCAGATCAAATTAAGAAACATACAAATGCTATACTTGCATCTATTAAAGCAATAGAAACAGGACCAAGTTATGTTGCAAATACAAAACCAGAAATACCACCAGCAGATATATTAAGTTCAATATTAGAAGATTGGAGAGAATCACAAAAGAAACCAATTACTACAGTCTTTGAAACAGCTAAAGAGAATGTTTATATAAGGAATGAGAAGATGAGTAAAGTTAAAGTTTTAGTTGATCAACATGTTAATAAATTGAATGAATTACCTGATAGATTAGCAGTTCATGAGTATATGGAAAAGGAAGTATTTGGAGCATTATTTGACGTAAATAGAACAGATTCATTAATATTTGAAGATGCATATGGAGATATATTAGCAGCAGCTATATCGATTATGTGGGATAAATTTCATAGTGTAAGTAGTGCAGAATCATTATTTGAAAGAGCAAAAGAACTTGGTACAGATTCATATACATTAGGATGTACTATGAGTGTATTTAATCAAATGATGAGGATATTTTGGGAAGCATCAGGAGATGTTTATCAAGTGTATAAATTAGTTGAACAAATGCAACAATATGCAGTATTACAAGCTACAAGTTCTAGTTCAGGACGTAAGAAGACACTTGATGAAACGTCAAAGATTTTATCAAAGATTATTAATGATATGTCAAGTACGAAAAGGCCTGATTCAGCAAGAGTTTATAATTATGAGGATAAGAAGTTACAGCAGGCGCTATATCAACTTCAAATAACGTTAGATGAGCAATTGAGTAGGAATGTTATATGATAGAGTAAGAGACTATATGATAGAGATTAGAGGGGATAAGATTTTATGTTGTAGTGCAATTGGTTATGTGTATATCACCAACTATACAATCACCTATAAGGAGCATCAGCAGTAATAGCACTTTGAAGTTCTTGTTCCCATCTATCACCATTTGCTAATAACTTCTCCTTATTATAAAGAAGTTCTTCACGAGTTTCAGTAGCATATTCAACATTTGTACTTTCAACAATAGCATCAACAGGACAAGATTCTTGACAATAACCACAATATATGCATTTAGTCATATCGATATCATATTTAGTAGTTCTTCTTGAACCATCAAGACGTTCTTCTGCTTCAATTGTAATAGCCATAGCAGGACAAATAGCTTCACAAAGTTTACATGCAATACAACGTTCTTCTCCAGTAGGGTACCTACGTAAAGCATGTTCACCTCTAAAACGAGGAGAAAGTGGACCTTTTTCAAATGGATAATAGATAGTATAAGGAGCTCTAAAGAATTGTTCCATACAAACATACATACCACGGAACATTTCAGTTAATAAGAATAAACGACCAGCTTTATCTAAAGTTGATTCTTCAGTCCAATGAGGAGCAGGTGCAGGTCTAAATCCAGCAGGAGGTGCATGATTTAATAATTTTGATGTTGATAAATATCTTATATTTGAAGGCTTAAGTAACCTTTGTCTGATATTTGATTGTATCATATCGATCGATGAAGAAGGGGGGCGTACAAGCTTATACAATGTATGCAGTATACGTCTTGTATGTTTTGTACGTTGTGTACGTCTGTGTATGAATATATGAGAACGTATACAATGTATACAAATGTGAATGTGTTCAAGTGTGAATGTAACAGACGTAGAAGAACTTGTTGATATTAAAAAGTGATGATTGGTCCATGATTCATAACCAATAAAATCTTTTTAATGTGACAGTAATACTAATAACCCTATATTAAGCAATTTTTTATATACACTATATAGTATATAAATCCCATACAAAATTATCAACCCTATACTACTATTACATTCATCAAACCAATTGAACTTTTCTATCTTCTTCTACTTCTTATTTACTCCATTATTCACAGTTTTATTACTACAATTATTGTTTCTTTTTATTCTATATAGAAAAAGAACAATAAAACAAAAGATTTATATCGGTTAATTTAAAAGAAATTTTGTATTATCGGTTAGTTTCGAAACAAAAACTTATCACCGTATAACACCGTCGAACAACTCAATTAATCAACATAGTCAAAACAACATAACCAATCAATCTTTATATCATTATTTTAACAAAAATGTTGGCTAGAACTCTTCGTATGACATCTTCTAAGTTCTTACTTAGAAGTCAACAACCTACTCGTACAATTGTTATGCGTGCTATACCATCAGTACGTATTAATTCAAATAAGTTTGTTAAACAATTTATGGTTCGTACATATTCATCTAGTTTAGATAAATCTGAAGTTGAGACTAGAATTATTGATGTTATTAAGACATTTGATAAAGTTACTGATCCTGCAAAGATTTCATCAACTGCTCAATTTTCAACAGATCTTGGATTAGATTCATTGGATATTGTTGAAGTTGTTATGGCTATTGAAGAAGAGTTTAGTATTGAAATTCCTGATAAAGAAGCTGATGAGATTAAATCTGTTACTCAAGCTGTTGATTATATCCTTTCTCAATCTGATGCTATCTAATCTAGACGAAACCTAGAAGACCAGACAAAGTCTGGTCTTGATAGCTTGTCTATAAGAGAATTCTTATAAACATTATCGATATATAAACTGACAATACATATCTCTTTCATGCACATATTTGTACACACTTTGTAAGCATTTTGTAAATTTCGTACTCATTTTTACCCGGATATTTCCATTTTATTAGCTTTTTCATACACTCCATCTCGATACTTTAAAGAGATCCCCTTACTTACCAATTCCTCGGATTCCTTTGCTTTTCTAATAATTAGCTTTGTTTATATTTGATTACGTCATTTCGATAAATATTTACTTTGCTTTTTATTGCTTTTTCCCTTCTCTTGTTTTGAAAGTATTTGGTGTTTATTTGCTTTGTTTGTATCGCGTGTTCAATTCTAACTTGTCACCCCCCGTCGCACAATATCACTAAACTTGTAAATCACCACTTGTACAACGTCATCACTTGTACAATCCTTAAATTCTTATATAAAATATCCTTTTAAAAGTCATACCCTTCTTAAATGTCAGGTCTACAAAGACGTCGTGTAGCAGGTGCTTCTTCAGCTGAAAGTACTCCTTCTACACGTCCTGTAGCCTCTAATCCAAGTGCTCGTCTTGTAGAAGATGAAGATGGTAGAAGAGTTGCTTATGACCCTTCTGATATGGATGACCATTCTGATAAAGAATATAGTCCAAGACTTACGCTTATGGAAGAAGTTTTATTGATTGGTTTAAAAGATACTCAAGGGTATTTAAGCTTTTGGAATGATAGTATTTCATATACTTTAAGAGGATGTATTATAATGGAATTAGCATTTCGTGGACGTATTGCTATGAATTCCGATCCATCAAGAAGAAGGTTACCACTTGCAGATCGTGAAATTGTTGTAATTGATCCAAAAGAAACAGGTGAAGTGCTCCTTGATGAAGCATTGAAACTAATTAAATCTTCAGAACCACAATCTGTAGGTAATTGGGTTGACCTTCTTTCTGGTGAAACTTGGAACCTTATGAAAATATCTTATCAGCTTAAACAAGTTAGAGAAAGGCTTTTAAAAGGATTAGTTGATAAGGGAGTTTTGAGAACGGAGAAGCGGAATTTCTTACTTTTCGATATGGCAACTCATCCAATTGCTGAAAGTCAAGTTAAAAGTGAAATTGTTGCACGTATAGTTGGATCACTTACTTCTAGATCTTTTACACTTAATTCTGTTAACTCTCGTTTACTTCCACCAGAAATACCTTTTAGATACCTTAGAACAATATGTCTTCTTTGTGTATGTTATGCAGCAAATGTATTAGAAAATGCACTTCTTGAACTTTCTTTAGATGCACGTGATAATGCATTTGGTAAAGCTGATGATCTGTTATCTGATTTTTCTCAATGGCCTTTTAGTATATATCCTAATTCTAATGCTGATTCAGGACAAATTGGTACTTCATCATCTCGTCCTGCTTCATCTGCTATTTCTTTTGCTAATGAAATTATACAAGAGTTGAATGAAAATAAGAGAATGGAATTACAGATAGAAGTTGTTGCTGCTGTATTGTCTGTATTTACTCGTTTAGATTCAATTCTTTGATCTCAAACGTCTAACATCTCAAAATTACTTAATCACTATAAACATATTAACTCAATTTAGGATATCCACAAAGACTATCTGCAACATCTGATTTAACATAAACTAAGAAATATGGTGTAGCTGTATTCCCTGTTATGTTCTCATAAATTTCAGTTTCTGCATCATGAACTTCTGAAACTGTCTCATCATTATATTTCCTAAATATCCCTTTCTCAAAATCATATATGTAAATCCAATAATGTCCAAATGTAGCTTGTCCTCTATGAATGAAAACTGAATGTAATTTATATGAATATTTTTGAAATTGTGAATTATTAAACACTTCACTAAGTTCTTCTTTAATATCTTCACATTCCTTTGTACAACGAATCAATTCATGTTCTGCTAGTTCACTTAATTCAGTTAATGATTCAATCAACTTCTCTTTATCATCTACAATTGTAGTCCTTTTTATCCACTCAATTGATTTATCAATTATCTCTGATCCATGTATACTTTTAGAACAATCAGCAAATGGATTACTTGGATGAAACTTTGTCTCATTCACATTAACAGTCTTATTCAAAACTTTAAGCCGTTTTTGTAACATAGAAAGTTCTCTCTTTTTCATCCAAAGTCTTTCTCTGACTTGAACAATAGACTTATCATTTGAATCCATATACCTATCCATAAAAATTTCTTCAAAAATATCTAAATGATAAGTAGTCTTAAATGGCATACCTTTTTCTCTATCAAATTGTACTCTTTGAACTTGAATTTGAAGTAATTCAGGAAGTGATTCAATTGTTAAATATCTTCTTGCAAGTCCTCCATCTAATGATACAATATCAGCATCAAAATATGCATCTAATGCTTCATAAAGTGATCTTGGTCCTGTTGCTGCATCAACAATTAAATTAGCAAACCTTTCAAGTTTACATCTAACTTCTGATGTTGATTCAAAGTCTATTATTTGGTTCGTTTTACCAAAAAATAGCTTCTTTATTATATCCAATTGTTCTCCATCTTTATCAAATTCTGTACCTTTCATAGCTGTTTCAATTTGAAATAAAACATTCTGAATACATTCAGATACATCTTGTTGTTGTCCTGCTTCAATACTTGCTTGAAAATCAAACTTAATAGATGGTCTTCTATCAGGTAATGGTGGTCTATCACTTGTAGGTGAAGCCAATAAGTTAACATCTTCAATAAGTTCACAATCTGATTCTGAATTAATACTATCCCGTTTAGGTTGTTCTATCTCTTCTATATCGTTTCTTGGATCAACAAGTGTTAGATATACAAGTTCTCTTTCTGGTTCAACAGCACCTCCATTTGTTTGACTCATAATTTTAAAGAGTTTAGCTAAATAACTAATGAAATGTTGACTTCTTAGAATCTCATTAGATGTAACTAAACGACCACCAACACGTTTCTTTACGTCTAAACTTTCATGAATATCAATATTATTGTCAAATTCAAGAACAAACTCTCTTAATGGTCTAATTGTGTAATAGAACTGTAATAATGAGTTCAAGTAGCAAGTGTTTCCAATATTTCTTATACCTGTAGGTAAAAGTTCAGTAGCTTCTGCTAATAACATATCCATACTGTCATCTAAATTGCCAATTTTAAGATACATAAGTAACAATTTAGATTTAGTAGTTGTAGCAATTTCACGTAAAGCATTTCTTAAGAGAAGTATTTCATCAGGTGAATCTTCTAAACGTATTTGAAAGATCATAATTATGTTGTCATCATTCATACCTTTTGAAGCACCTAGTATGTCATAAGGATTCCCTTGGTTCAATGATTTTGAAGAATTAATTGAATCAATAATCATTGTCTCATAGTAATCAAGTAATAAACTTGACTTTCTCTCTAAAGCAATTGTTTTAAATGATTGTATATATGTCTCCTTATGCTCAATTTCAGCATCAACAACAAGAGTTTCATATGCTTCAATTATATCAGAATCAGAAGAATTATCAGATAAAAGTAATATTTCATATGCTTGAAGTAAAGTCATATCATCTAAAGCAAGAAACTCATTCAAACGATTAGAATTTCGTTTATTAGCTATTATCTTTAAATATCCCTTTAATTCAATAGAATTATTTAAATTAAGAAGAGATTTATACGCATTTAATACTTCTTCATCATCTAAAGAATCAGCAGAATCTGTAGAAAGTCCAAGACGTGTATATGCTTCATTTTGATCATTTAAAGTACATAAACCTTGACTTCTAAGAGTAACAATTTCCATTTGTAATAAATTTGAACCTCTTTTTTGTGCAATTTCAGCAAGACATTGAAAATAATAAGCAATATTATCGGGATCATTAACACATTGTATCTTATAACAATCAAGTAAAAGTGTATCAGAGAAGTTGTTTAATGTACCTAAAGCATAATACATTAAATCTTGAATAGAAGTAGGATGTATTGGTAAATAATCAGTTGGATAAGTAAAAACTTTTAATTCTTTATTGATTATATCAAATGCATCATCAGAAGGTAAATTCAAGAACTTATATTGTTCAAAGGATTCTGATTGTAACATATTATTAGCACCTAATATTGATATTTCTAAAGATATTTCATTCAATAAAGATTTGAATGAATTTGAAATATCAGTAGGTGGTATCCAATGTGAATCAGTAGAACCAGGTTGAAAGCCAATCAATGATAAACATGTTTTAGAAAAACATACATAGATTACCTGATTTTCAAAATTAACAGGGTTTGCTTTACCATTCAAAAGATCAGAAATAAGTCGATTGTAATTGTTATAGCATCTACTTGATGAGAAAGATGCATTACTTGCTTCAGTGTGTGTTTCCTTATATACTTGTAGTCTTGAATCAATTGCATTACAAGTAAAGTCATTCATAATCTCTTGTGTTATACGAGGTGGATAAATAGAGAATGATATAACAATACCATTTGTAGTGAATGATTCAGAAGCAATTGGTTGTTCATTTGAGGGTGTAGTTGAATCAACTATAACCTTCTTAAATAAACATACTTTTGAATACCAATCAATAAGTTTTGATTCATTCGATATATCATCTTCATTAATTATATGATCCCATTCAACTTTTATATACAATCTTTGCCTAGTAGACAAACATACAGCACCTAATGTGTATGTGTTTGGAGTATCAAACTCATGATAAGTTACAAGGTACCTTCTTCTCCATTTTGTATTTGTAAATTTAGATACATTGATTGAATCAAAATATTTAGGTAAAGAAGGTAATGGTATACCGTAATCGGCTATAAGTCTTAATAGACAAGGTAAAGAGTAGCCAGTGACCATATGCAATGTGTATGTGTAATGTGCGTATGTGGTTAAGTTATAGTGATCTGGTGCAAGTGTTGGTTGAATACGTTACTTGTACAAATTACATAATATATAATACATAATTCATTGAATAGATAATCGGTTACTGTAACTTTATATACATTAAAGTTTGTTCTTTTTACATACAAAATATTACAATAAATCATCATTTTCCCATGAATGTGGTGCAGTAGTTTTACTTCTTCTATAGACATTTTCGCCAATTTCAAATTTCTACCATACAAAGTAGTTAAACCACTAACCGAAAAGATCAGATAAGACAATACAGAAGTATTGTGTACATAAAACTACATAATAATTGTATTTATATATTTATTAGATGTATATATTCATAATATAAAAGAATCAAATATGTACAATAAGCAGTCATGAAGTTATCAGTGTTAGTAATGAATGATTGAAATTTGTATAAACTTCATCTCATACAAACATATACAAGTCACATAAAAACTAGACAATATTGTTCATTGACATCAGCCAAATATATTAAACACATTTTAAACATCAAAATATACATAAATATGACAATAATGAAGCATACATTTGTAAATAATTCTCACAGTCAATTTGTGCTGACTCCCGGGTAACTTTTAAAAAACCTTCAACTAACCAATTACAAAATGTTCATTACCAAAGATACATATATCTTATACATCTTATACGTATCATAACTCATACGTATACGCATATAAACTGTTTTAAGATGAGCCATACAGAATCAGGAAATGAGTATCATCCAAAAGATACAGTATCAGAGACATTAAGAATGTTTGGTATATCAACATTTGCAGGTCTTACTGTTGCAGCTATAGAGAATTCAATGACAAAACCAAAAGCAGGACCACTTGGTATATTTACATTACATGGAGGATCAATTGGATATTTTTCTGCATTAGGTACAAGTTATCAATTTGTAGCTACAGCAAGTTCAAATTTAAGAGAGAAAGAAGATTTCTGGAATGAAACATTTGGTGGTATCGCAGCTGGATTAGTTGTTGCATTTAAACGTCGTACAGTTGGATCATTATTTGGATATCCATTATTATTTGGATCAGTTATGGGATTACTTCAATTAAGTGGTGGTTCATTTTCACTTCGTGAAGAAGCACCAAGATATGCACCAGATTCTGCAATTGATAGTAATTATGAGAAACAAGGATTTTGGGAGATTGTTCATAGAAGGCCATTATCTCAGACTGTTGCAGAACTTGGTGAAGGTCGTGGTATTACTGCTTCTAAATGATAATATTGTATAAATTTTTATAAATAGTATAAACAGTATATCGAAGATATACTATTGTAGATGACCATAAAACACCATACATTAACGCTCACAGTCAATCACATTCCATTTTTACATACTTAATCCTTTACAAATGAATGAATTATTGAACCAATTTCAATCTATATACAATGATTTATTAAATAATCATAAATCTATGACATCATCAAATATCTCGAATTCAATACAATCTCTTGAATCAATCATTCACAGATCAAACCTTAATAACTATGATCTTTCAATTTATCAATCAAAAATTAGCGATTTAAAGAATAAAGTACAACAAAAGAAGAAACCTTTTAAATTATCCTCGAGTATAAACTTAAAACAAGTTGAAGATGTACAGAAATCAACACTTGTTATACCAACTTTTCAATTCGATAATGATGAAGTTTTTACTACTTCAAATGATTCAAAACAAACAAATATTGATAAAATGAATGTTGTAATTAAAGATTGTAATAATAGCATATATGATTTTAAAGGAATTGCAAAAAAGGGATCATTTAATGGTATATCAAGATGTATTATTAGAATAACAGTGAATGGTCCTGTATATCTACAAGGTACGTCTAAATCAGTTATAATTGCTAAATGTCATCAATTAAGGACATTAAATTGTAATGATTGTTATATAATAGTTGAAACAAATTCAGTTCCTGTTATTGAAGAGAGTAGAAATATGACACTTGGAGGAGTGAATAGTGTTCATGATTTTGATGATCCTTTAGATAATTTAGAAGTGAAGAATTATATAATTGATGATACTTTAAAGGGCAATGAGGTGCTAGTGGAGTATAAAAGTATGATAGATGAATAGACAATGATATATATATACTATGAATTGTGAATAGTTAAGATGCAGGAGCAGAAGGAAGTATAGGAATAGGAGTAGGAACAGTTGTAGGAACCGTTGTAGAGTTTGTAGGAGTTGCTTTTGTATCACTTGTAGTTGACTTTGAATCACTTGTAATCACTTTTGAGTCAGTTACAGGAGTTGGGGCTCCTGTAGATGTTCCTGTAGACGTATCTTTCTTACCTTTAGCATCCTTCAATCCTTTCTTTTCACTACCCTCAACTTTAGGTTTCCTATTATACTTTCGCTTTGATGGTGGTTTAGCATCTGAACTATTTGTTGAAGTAGTAACTTTAGATTTCTTTGATTTACTTGAAGAAGAACCACCTGATACTTTCTTTCTCTTTTTATTTTTGTCATTTTTATCTTGAGCATCATCAGCAGTTTCTGTTACTAAAGGACCTGAATAAACAAAGAACCCATCTTGTGTAGATACAGCACGTTCTTCCCATTGAACTTCAGCATCATCTATAAAAGGATCATTAAGATCATATCGTTTATCAATACGACGTTTTGAATTAGTATTTGTATTTGCAGCAGGAGTTTGTGATTTAGAATTTGCAGCAGAATCTTCACCTTCAGAATCATCATCATCATCGTCGTCATCTAAGATATCACCTGCTGCAGTATAACCAGGATGTAAGGCATCCCAACCATATTTTTCTTCACATATTTGTGAGAAATCAACAACAGCACCATCTGGACCACCAAGTGGGATTTCTATACAAATATCAGGTACGCGTTTCTCACTTGTATTTGTAGATTCAGTGATATCGATATCTCTTGTTTTAGGTAACAATGCATTCTTTTTAGGGCTTTTGACTTGACCTTTAGATGTGGACAATTTTGTATTAGAGTCAGGTGCAGTAGATGAAAATACTTGTGATGGTGGTGGTATATTTGGTAATAAATTAGCAGAACTCGATACTGGACTTTCAGTGACTTTAGCAGTATCAGGAGAATGATTGTTTGTAGTACTTGGTATAGCAGATAATTCACGTTTTGGAGTAACAGGTTCTGATAGAATTATTGTATCTGGTGAATTTGTAAGGTTACTTACAGACATTTCACCAGCCATTTTTGGATGAGTATTGTGTAAAGATAGATTTATCGAAAGGTACAATCACGAAAAAGCATCAAAGTCTGCTTAAACTTTAAATATATGATTAGCTAATTAGAGAGTGTTATGTTAAACTTTAAATCGACGAATGTTAAAGGAATAAAAGTTATTCAAAATTATTCGAAAATTATTCAAATATTTTGACAATAGCTTCTTCAAAGAAAAAATTGTTCATCTAACTTATCAAAATGTCGTCAAAAACATACATAAATTTGTTAAAAAAATGGCCTCAACCACCAATCAAAAGAACAGTACAATTTTCAGATGTTGTTTTAAAGCCAATAATTGAAAAGGAAGCAAGTAAAAAGTTATCGAATTCAGAAGTACAAAAACAACTACCTTTCGTTACAAAACTTCTAGAAAATCAATATACAAAGGATTTTCCTTTAAGTGATGTTATAATGAAACCTAAGATGGATCCACAATATTATGAAGGGTTAAGAGATGGTATGATTAATAATACATTAGCATTGAAGAGGGCATTAAAGGTATTCTTTAGGTGGAAAGAGTAACTGCTTTGCAGCGACAGCTTTAAAGATGAGCATACTTAACATTGTATATATAGTGTACATAGTACATCATATAGAGTACACATAGGCTACAGCTATCGCTGTAGCTGTAGCTATTGCTGCTGAACTATACAGCTTTCTTTACGTTCACATTACCCTTAGACATATTCCATAACCATAACGCTTCAATAGCATACGTCCTAGTACCAAGATGTCTTGTCAACTTCTCATCTGATGCTTCATATAAACTTTCAATAATATGACAAGGTTCAACTAATTCTAATAATGCTATACTTATCTCACTTCTAAACCTCTTCATATTACATCTATATAATACTCTTCCTATTGTAGATATAGCCATACACCTTTGTGAAGGTACTGTAGATCTCATTAAATGTGATAATTCAGGTATAGTATAACCAGCAGCACCAGGTGCATCTGAATGATGATGTAATCCTTCTGATGAATCAATAAGTACTGCTGCACTTGGTGTTATTAATCTACCATTGAAATCAAACCTTAATTCAGAAGGTGCTAAAGAATTTAAAACTGTTGAATATTCTGAATCTTCTGATATTGAAATTGGTTCCATCCATTTCATCTTCTCTTCTTCAATTGGTAAATTTGGAAAGTACTTATTATGAAGCTTTTCACTCCAATCTTCTGAACTCCAATCTATATCATCAGGTAAAGGGAAATGAGTGGATGATGTATCATCTACAAAGTTTACCTGCTTCTTAGACTCTTCGTTGACTTGTTTTTTAGAGTCTCCACCATCTTCTAGATATGCTTCTTTCATATACTCAGTGATATTATTATGCTTATTATTTTTCGATCTTAACCAAGGACTCTTTACTTTTACTTTAGATGTAGTATTAACTTCATTCTCACTTTCAGATCCTGAATCTGAATCTCGTTCAACAAGATCATTAATATTAAGGTTCATAATGACACAAACATTTATCTAATAAATATATAAAAGTAATCGAAGTAGTGGTTTCCTATACAAAAGGTATCGAAAGCATAAAATTCAATTTATTTCTAATAATTTTACCCTACCTTTTAAACTTTATTTAACATTATACTACAATACGTCATTCTACACTGTTACCATAATTAAATCGACCAAGACAATCTATTCACTTTACTTCTTTTACAAGATAAATAAATTAAAAAGAGGCGGTTTACTTCATTTCACTTGTGTGTATAAAAAATCATCAAAATAGACAAAAAAAAGTACGAAAGTTTGTACTTGAACCCTTTCGTATTTCCAAAAGATCAACAAGCGATATCTTAAGTATCCTGTTCTATCCGGATTGCCACTTATAAGTACCAGACAACATATACAGGCGTACATATAAGTATACAAGTGCAGTAGACAAGTTCAATCGATAAGAACATAATATACAACATACAAGAACACAATCACATAAGTTACACAATCACATACACCACACAGTAACATACAACATAGTGATGACACATAACTACTTACCGGTAAATGAATTACCTGAAACAACATCATCTGAATTACTTCACTCAAATGAAAATGATTTAAATGATATAGAAGATGAAACTAATCCTACTTTAGCTGATGCTTTTGATGATAGCTCCGATGATGAAGATACAAATGTTGAAACAGATGAAAGAGTACAACATCTCTCTTCACAAACAAATGATGGAGTATTTGCAAATATACCTGCAAAACCTGATACTGGTATATCCAAAGATGATGATTTACCAACGTATGAACAAGTTGCTGCTGATGCTAGTCCTCCTTATTGGGAAACAACCGTAATAAATTCAGTTTTTGAAAATGAAGTACCTGTAGACGGTATGCCCGTTGGTTCTGTTATATCATTCTTTTGGAATTTAGTTATTGCATTTGCATTTGATTTTGTTGGATTTTTATTTACTTATTTACTTCATACTTCACATGCTTCAAAAAATGGTGCATGGGCTGGATTTGGAATGTCTGTTTTTCAATATGGTTATGGTTTAAGAGATTCTCCTGCTCTTATAGATGTAACTGTTGGTCCACATACAACAACACCACCTGATCCAACTAATTTTGATATATCTGATCCTGATGCTCATAAGATTGCTGCTGATGTTGCTTCAACTGAAGTAATGTCAAAACAAGCTTCAATTATGTCTATAATTTTAATGGTTTTAGGTGCATTCTTCTTCTTTAGAGCTTTATATAATATGCATAGAGCTAAGAAGATGGAAGCAATTATACTACAAGAGCCACCACCAGATGTACTTCAACATACTGATAATGATATGGTATAAGGGTACTGGGAACTGTGTTGAATAATGTTATATAGTTATTATTGTATAGTAGATAGTGTAATCGAAGTAGTGTATAGTATAACCAAAAGTATGAAGTTTATGAGGTATCTCATAGATCTTAAAGCAATCCATGTAGTACGAAGTGTATGAAGCACATTTCATACATTTCATAAACTTCACTTATAATGCACCCATAGTATAATCATGTTCTATACCAGGTGTAACACTTGATACAAACTTAAGAAAATATACCATATAATGAGATACAGGTACAGCAAAACTTGCTTGAGTATCATCAACTTCTTCCCATTCATTATCATCTTCAACTTTCTTTGAATCTTCTTGATTTAAATCATTTCTAATTATATTATTCTCTGCTCTTTGTAATAAAACTCTCATAACATTTGCATGTTTACATGGATGTATAGAGATCATAGTTTGATCTAACATAAAAGGAGCTTTCTCAATTGTAACAGTCTTATCCTTATATTCACCAATAATATCTTCTGTCATTTCTTCTGCTGTAAGTGGTACACCTTCAAAATTAAATCCTGATAAATACATCTTAGGTACTCTATATGAAGTAGAATAAGTAATGTATAGATTATATGATCTCTTCTGTTCATTATTAGACTCATTATTAACAATATCTTCATCATTAAAATCATCTAAATCTTCTGAATCAACTGCACCATTATCGATTTCATTAGTACTTTGTTCTGTTTTCGTACTTAATCCTTGCTTTAATGCTGCTGCTGCCATATCAGTCCAACCATCATCATCTTCAAATGAATTAGATGTATCACCTAATAGTGTATCAGCCAAAATGTTACCTTCTTCACTTGTAGCTCTTCTATATGAAGGAACGTGTCTAGTAACGAGAACTTGTTTGTCATTTGGTAAAAAATCGCGTCTTCTTGATTCATCAATTTCTAACCATTCCCATGTTGGAAATTTGTATGTCAAGAAATCACCTGCTTCTACGAATTCTTCAGGTGTGATTTCACCTGTTTTCTGGTATGTTGATACTTTAGAAACAGGGCTTAGATATTCTCTCCAAGCTGATATTGTTGATCTTATGCCTAACATTATGATTATTGGGTAGATGTGATGAGAGATGGGAGGAGATAAGGAAAATGTGGCTAAAAGGTCGAGTGATGTGAACTAACTACCAATAGTGCGTGCACGTAAGTGCACATACTAGAGATACACACTGTATACACTGTATAAAGTGTATACACATATACATTATCTAACGGTTAGATAATCAAATAGTAATCAAGTAAAGAATAATATAATGCTTAGTAAGCGCACAATAAGCTACTGCGTAACTCATATGCTTATTGTGCTCAAACGTCAGTCAAAAGAGTAATCAAATAATCCAAATCAGGATTTGTACCATTACTAACATTCCATTCTGTCTCAGGCATCGTATCCTTAAACGAAACAGATAATGACTGAAACAATGAATTCTCATTCTCCATAAAGAAGTCAAAATCTGATAAACTTGAATCAACCTTTATATCAGGTTCTTTAACTTCCACTGTTTCACTATAAACTCCATTTGTACAAATAATCCTTCCAATTGGTTTATATGAATGATTAAACATATTCGTCTCAAGTAAGAAATTCAATATCTTCGCAAAATGAATAGATATATGACATGAATCAACAAATTGTTCACTCAATGTATTAGAACATGCTCTTAAAAGTGAAACACAACTTGACATTACGTCATCTTTCGTAGGAAACATCAATGTCTTAATAAGAAATATACATCCACTTGTTATCCTCATAAAAGCCTTTGCAGGAATATATTTCAATAAACCTTTCTCTGCAAACTCTGAAAGTGCAATATACAAGATTTGTTTACTTGCATCTCTTATTTCTGTAACTGTCTTTGCAATTATATGCCAATTAACTGATTGTTTATTTGTAGAATTCATAGAATCAACTAACGTCTGTAATGCAATAGAATTCCCAAAAATTCTATTATAATGAAACTCAAATAATGCCATTGAAGTTAAAGGTGGATTCTTTTCAACTTTTTTAAACTCTTCAAACCATGTATTTAATGAATTATTAAACCTATCCAAAACTGCAAATGTACGCTCTGTTTCAGTAATACGCATACCTGCTTGTGTCACTATCTGTTCCTTTGTAGTCTTACATAATGCTCCTAATCTTATTAATGCCATAACAATATCGATTCTAACCTTTTCATGACCTCCAAGTGATCCACATCTAGTATCTGCTAAAATCGCTGATGACATAGATAATGGTACCATTGATGACCATCCAAGTCTTATACTGAATTGATCAAAATATATATATAAAAGAACAGCTATACTTTTCATTCTTCTTATTTCCCCATGAACCAAACTATCTGAACTATTTGTCTTATTATTAATTGCTTTGTCATAGTTAACAACACCAAGTTCATGTGCAAGTGTCATTGCAAGACCTAAAAACATCCAAGACATTCTATCTGAACAAAATGATGGCTTTTTAACTGAATCAATACAAAACTGTAATGATGTTTCAGGTACAGGCGTATATGATCTATTAGTTAAAATACCTTCATTTGAAACATGAATAGCTGTAGGATGCCATTCTGTTAGAAGTAAAAGTCCTTCTATGGTACCAAGACTTCTTAATTCAGTATTATGTGCATAAGTTCCATAAACAACCATATCTATTAACTCTTTAGTTTTTAACCATATAAGATCATGCTTCTTTTGTGTATCTTTCATATTAGGATGATACCTTGATGAAATTGTTAAAATCGCATAATACAAAATAGGTTCAAATTCAATTAAATCAGAATGATGTTTAGGATTTGCATAATGAAGACAAAGTGTATGTGTTAAAGGTTGTAAAACTTCATAAAAGAACATCATATACTCAAATGCTTCAGATGATGTAATTATACCACCTTTAACAAGTAAAGAATTTGACCAAATAGAATCAATTTCTTCTTTACTTATTGGTTCATTTAAAGTTCTATGAAAACTTGTTCTCCAATAACTATAACAATCTTCAATTGGTGTACAATGTTGATTCATTCCTTCTGGTTCAGAAACTTTAGGTAAATTTCCTTTTAATGCTAATTGTGATACATCTAATAATAAATCAAGTGCATCACGAGAACTCATAACTCTTCCATTCATAAATTTCTCTCTTGATATCATATTAGAATAGTTTTGTTGGTTCGGTATACTTCCTTTGTCTGAATGTGTATTTTCTAAACCATGTGATGTATTTAAATTATCTAAACTTTGTGGAGTTTCCAATGTATTTGAATTGTCTAGTTTATGTGAATTTGCATCAACTTGGTCCTTCGAATAAGAACTCATATTAGGTGATCCTTCAGATGTACCAGTTTGATTTATCCAATCATTTCTACCTGCACCACCACCTCTTGACCTGCCCATAACAATACATTCAAGACTATTCTTTGAACAACGTTTACAAGGTGGTCCATGTGGATTAGCTACAGGTCCCATATCACATCGAAGCTTTAAACTCCTACAATGAACACATGCTTGTATTCCTCTTATATTTCTACTTCTTTGTCTAGCAGGTGTATGTTGTTTCTTTGTGTCCATTATTTAGAGCCTGAATAAAGTTAATTTAAAATTATTTTCACAAGATAATCAATATTGGTTATATAACATTTGGTGAATGATTCATCAGTTTTCATCGAAAGTCGATTCACGTAAGTGTGAAAATTGTGGGGTATCCGATCGGATAATCCCACATTACCCGGTTACAAAATTAGATCTGATAATGATCAGTTTAGGAAATTCATCATGATCGATTCTTAAATTCATTATTGACTGTCTAGTGTGTTATGTAGAATGTACTGTGTAGTGTGAAGTGTATAATATGTAACTGTGTTATGCATATTTTACAGAATACATATAGTGGGAAGAGTATAGTTGTGTATAACACAACTATACCTATGTACTCTACGTTGCATACCGGCGTCGGCGAATCCTTAAAATTGAGTCTTATACTGGAATAAGAAACTTCAATCGTGCAAGAATTTGAAGATCTTCGTCTGCCTTTGTTTATCTACAATTGGAAGCTCTTATCAATTATGAGATTAAAGTATGTCAGAACGTGCTGAAGTTGTATTCTTATCCAACAAACATGTTTTAGTGATCAATAACCATCAGAGTAAAGGTATTTCTTTATACACAAAGAGAATAATAAGGTTTACTTCACTCTCAGCCTGAAGGAAGAATAGATAGATATTTTAATTTATCATATATGAAATTCATTAATTATAAATGAAAATCGTTTAAGATATTTACAGATATTATACTTCTTTTACAGCCTAGAATTCATTTATAGGCCAATAGAGTGGGATTAAAAGGTATGCGGAGAATTTGTTTATGGGTGCCTTTTGTACTCATAACCGCTAAAAAGAAGCTCAATTTTATGTGGGAAAAAGCTCCGAAGTTTTCTAGAGAAAGAGGAGTGAATGGTGAAATCAACAACTAGGCCGAGGTTTTACAGCAAATAACGTTTATTTGATCTTTTTAAGTGAAGTAGACAAAATTCATAGTTTCTTGCTATAATTTCACAATTAAGCTCTGCCCTTTCTAAGCTCGCTTATCATTTTAATGATCAATAATTAATCGCTTAATGCGGAGATTAAGAAATTCATACAAAATAGGTAAAATTATACCCGCCTGTAGTTGATTATTTCCATTAGGAATTGCTTCTAGAAGGAATTTAGTACAATTTAAGGAAAGGCAGTTGCGGTTTAGAAACAGTGTTTAGCATGGAACAATTGAATCATCTAAGTTCTATACTACACGTTTACTGTGTAAAAAAATTGACATATAGAATATGTAAAAAAAATTAACACGTTATGTGTCTATTTGGTGTCATCTTGTAAGAAAACTCAATTGTTGAATGAGATATTGAAATGCTGAAAGAATTGTATGTAAATGAATAGGCCATGTGCACAAGTTGAAATCGAAACAATACATTTCGCCGAACTTGCATATTCACCTGGATTTCGAAAATTTCAATAAGATTTATTCAATTCTCGGTTACATACGAAAAAGAATATATATGCAAGTTTACTGGCTCATTGGTTAGTAGTTATACATACTGAAAATGTAAAGGCAGTTTAGTTACAAAAACCTGGAGTTAATCTAATTCATGCGAAACTCAGTTATGAACTAATACGATACTTAAACCACGCGAGATGGGTTAGTATCGTTCAAGGAACTCTAATAATTGAAGATCCTATTAAATATAGTAGATCAGTTTACATCTCTTTGATCTGAGCCATTCATCTACAGATTATGTAACTATTTAAGTTCAAAGGATATAATCTTATTAAAGTTATGCTGAAATCTGTATGCTTAAATGTACGAATAGCAAACTTAAGAGATTTTAATAGTACGCCATAAACAGTTATGGCGTGTTTATTGAACATCTAAGAAACAGTTCAAGGAAAGATTGACTAAGAAGTAGAAGCAAGTTTATAGGATCCTTAATCTGAATAAATATGTAATTTCAAAGGCAGAATTGTGGGAAATTATGTACTGATGAAAAGTGGGAAATCACGTATACCCCCAGAAAAGAGGATATAAGCTGACCAGAGTTCAATTTTAGAACCTGTATGTATAATTAAAAGCGGCATAAGTGAGAAGATGTGGGCTTAGACGGTAGTAAGAACCATATAGATATAGAAAGGGTATGATAATTTTTGGTAATGAAATATTCAATGAAACACTTCCTATTGATTAGTCTAATGAAGTATTCTTGATTGATTAATCTAAGAGACTTCTTATCAAATATAGTAAGAGCTCCACATAAAGACTGATCAAGTATTACTTGATAAAGTCCAGAACTTCAAAAGACTTATGAAGTGTTTGAATAACCAAAATCTAATAAAGAATCACTTATTGATCAATCTAATAGAGTAAATGCTTATTGCTCAAACAAGTATTATAGACGATTAAATTCTGTTTAATGAATCATATAACGGTTTATGAAATGGGTGTATCATATCTTTATAATGGGATCTAGAATTCTGATAACGTGGGAAAGAGATTATAAACGCTGATCTTCTACACAAGAGAAAAGGCGCTTTCATTATGAATTAAGAAAGACATAGATCTACAGGCCCTAGATGAAGTGCTAAGAAAAGTGGGTTGAACGATTTAAAATACGATGATGCAGAGATTCAATAGGAAACCAATAGTTGTGATACAATAATGCATAAAAAAGAGGAGGCAAAAACTAGTCAAAATGAATGCTGCATATTCATATGCTTGAAATGGTAATGCTAAACAATATTGACTTGCTATTTGATATTTTTGGTAAAGAATGGATATATAGCCAAATTAAAAAAGCTGAAATATCTTGGTATTGAATATTTTACATATTACGATAGGCAATAAGATGATGGAGTGCAATAAGTGTAAAATGAGTAATAAAAGTAATAACGGCTAAGTGCAAAAATCATATACGATTGTATTCCATCGATGCCGAGCATAGAGTTTTGAAGAACTAACCCATCCTAACTGTTATACCGTCAACTTTGTTCTTCGGTACTATATGCCACAATAAAATGGATATTTAGGTACTTTAGTACAAACTATTATCCCATATATATCATATACAAAAAATAATCTTGATATAGAATAGTTTAAGAAATTCTTAATTAAACCCCCATTCACCTAAACAGGCAATCGAGACTAAAATTTATATGAAGATTTTATCAACACATTCTATTACTTACTTGTTATCCTTGGCATCAACTGTTCTAGAAGATCTTAAATTAAAATTAAATTAATTAACTTACTGCTTCTTTAACCTAATGCAGCATAAAGGCATGCGATTGAACACGTTTAGGCGGGTAGACAGTTGTCGTAACGGATCAACCTTTTAACGGTAATAGAACAAATTTCGTATATCCCATACATTTTATGTAGGCGCCTTCTTAGATTTCAAGCGTCAACAAAATTACCGTTCTCCGATTTATAGTTTTATTGTTCATGCATGCACTTCTTACGACTGAAAAAATTAAAACTTAAAATGTCATTTCTATTGATCTCATCTCTGTAATTTATGCCTCGAGGCATTCGCTCTCTCCAACTTTGACTTACTTCAAAAATTTGTTATAAATATACCATGAATTCTTACGTTAAATGTCATCAGCATAATGAAGCTCCTAAAATCCCTACAACTTTGGCAATCTTTGTCTTTGCTTGGACTTGCTTTTGCTAGTCCTCTACTTCCAATCACTGTTGATACTTCAACTTGTTCTGCTACAACTCATACTTCAGTAGTAACTACTACTACTACTACTTATGTTACACATAAGGTAACTGAACTATGCGTACCACCTCCAGTCTATTCTACTGTACTTGAAAAGACTTATGTACCAATCTCTTCACCTGGCTATTACTCCGTCTATGACGATAAATGCCAGTACTCTGTTTCTTGGATAGAGTCAGATGCAACTTATGCATGTGGCTGTACTTCTTCTACTTATACTCTTGAATGTTTAACTGCTACTTCTTTTGAAAGAACTACTATAAACCACGGCAAAACTGATATAAGATCTTATGTATGGACCCCTTCAACTGTACCAAGCCAATACGAATGTGTCTACTACACTACTTCTTACAATTATCATGATGCTACAACTAGTCTTATAGTGGTTCCTAAAGTTACAAGGTACGAGTACATCACTAATAAGTATCACTTTACTGTACTTACTTCTTATACTACAACAATCCAAATTGTTACTTATATTTCAGAGACTCCTGTTACGCATTACACTACTGAATTTATAACTGGTAGCCCTATAACTAAGTACGTTGAAACTGCTGTTCCTTTTACTCCTCCTCCTGTTATTTATACTATCACTACTATGCTCACTGAAATGGTACCTCAAACTGTTACAGAGCCTACTACTGTTACTACTACTAGAAAACCTAGCACAGGTGTATTAAATGGCGATCCTATAACTGCTACTACTGTAATTACTCCTGTTAGTGATCATACTAATACTATCACAGAACCTGTCACTGTCACTACTACTATTACTCCTTCACCTAACACTGACACAGTTGTAATCACTACAGATTCTACTGCAACAGTAACTACAGACAATACAGTAACTACCGTAGCAACAATCACTACAGACAATACAGTAACTACAGTAGAAACACTCACTACTGATAATACAGTAGTAACTGCTACTACTGAGTCATCATTCACAAGGTACGATAACTCTAGTGCTTCAACGGATTCTTCTACTTCTTTATATTCATTTGATTTATCAAGTTCTTCAGAACCACCTGTTTCGTCATCTTCCGAGTCTTCAGCTCCTCCTGAAAGCTCATCTGAGTCATCTTCAGAGTTTTCCTCTGAATCGTCTGCACCTCCTGTTAGCTCATCTTCCGAGTCTTCAGCTCCTCCTGACAGCTCATCTGAATTATCTTCAGAGTTTTCCTCGGAATCATCTGTACCCCCTGTTAGCTCATCTTCAGAGTCTTCCTCTGAATCATCTGCACCTCCTGTCAGCTCATCATCTATTGAATCTTCTTCAGTTGTTTCTAATACTTCATCACCAGTGCCTTCGCCTTTTCCTTTTATAGTTACATTGTCAGCATCTAATACTTCATCACCAGTGCCTTCGCCTTCTATAGCGTCATCTTCAGCGTCTAATTCATCATCGTCTTTAGAGTCATCATCCTTTAGCTCATCATCTTCTGTTTCATCTAATTCTTCATCAATTATTTCTTCTTCAGCTACTTCTAATAGCTCTTCTATTTCACCATCTCCATCATCATCAAACTCTTCTAGCTCATCATCAGCATCGTCGTCGTCATCTAGCTCGTCATCTAGCTCGTCATCATCGTCATCTAGCTCTAGCTCCAGTTCATCATTGTCATCTAGCTCTAGCTCCAGTTCATCGTCATCTAGCTCTAGCTCATCATCATCATCGTCATCGTCATCTAGCTCTAGCTCATCGTCATCATCATCATCGTCCACCTACATCATGCCATCTAGTACTGAACCAGATAGCTGTGGAACTCCTACAGCTTACTGTAAGCCTAACGGATTAGACGCAAGAGAATACTGGACTACTAGAATGTACGATTTTAACAGCTATGATATGCGTGAAGGATATAGAAGTCATTATATGCCTAATGGACAAGTAGCATCTGGAATTCAAGCATTTAACATTCCTACTACGCATATAACTGACGGATCCCAAGCTAGCTATTTTGGAATGACTCGTACTTTTCCATACAATTTGACAATTGAGTTCCTTGGATACTTTAAACCTCCTCAAACTGGACGTTATGAAATTACTACATACGCTGATGATGGTATCTCTGTATTTATGGGAACATCAGGTGCATTTGATTGCGGATTACCAGAGTCACTCCCTGGTGGAGACCCTGTTTCTCAATCTTTAGTTTATACAGCTCCTTCTGCATCGGGAGGAATCTACTTAACAAAGAACAATTTGTATCCTTTGAGAATTGTCTACTACAATAGAGATACAATATTCGCATTACAAATTACATGGAAGTTCCCTGATAAATCATCACATGTTGATATGAATGGTTATTTCTATCCTAAATCATGTCAACAACTAACAGCATAGAGCAAGCTGGATGGAAAATACAATAGATTGATTCTATTTTTTGTTTATTTCTAAATTTTTTGTATAAGCTTTTTATTTTATCGCAGAATAAGTGATCTGCATTTTGTTATTATTTACGATTATGATACGTACATTTTCATATAATTTATAACTGTATAGAGCCAAGTATGATGGAATGATACAGTTACGTTTGTAAAGTGATGCAGTTTAAAGTTATATTGTTGGAATGATACAGTTATTTTAGATGATACATTACGTTTGTTACATAATATTTGCTAATAATATATATTTTACCTAAAACCCAAGTTTATGCAATGCAAGTCTATTTCTTGCAGACAGGATCAAATCCAGAAGCGATATTACATTGATGCATAAGACGCTTTCCTTCTTCATCAAATTCACCTGTAACACTATGCCATACACCTTGATTATGAAAGACTACAAGATCACCTTCATCCCAATCATGAGCATATACATTTTGAGGATCAATAGCAGGGCGCATAAGTCTGTATACAATTTCACGTGCCTTTTCTAATGTGTAAACATCACCATTTCCAGCATGAACCTTATAAACACACGAACCATGAATTTGTAAGTGATGCTTTCCAGTAATAGGATTAGTCCAAACCATTGGAAGCTTTTTAACCTTTGATTCTTCCCAAATAGGAAGCTCATCTAAAGAAAGCTCTTTGCCTTCGCTAATCATAGTCAAACCAGTAGAGTGGGATTTAGCAGGTGAGATGAAGATATAAGGATGAGGAGCATATTCAACTACAGCATTTAAAGCAAATTCTTTGTCTTCATCAGAGAGTAAGTTAAATGCGGTTTCACCAGAAATAAAAGCAGTAGCAGCTTGAGCGGAATTCTTTTCATGACCAGTTCCATCGTCATAGCGAATTCTTTGACGCTTATTAGGATCAGGGCAATAGATTCCTAAAAGAGTTGTAACAACAGGAGGAGAAAGACCATACAAGGCAGAGTCGATATGCCAACGGTAATAACGAGTATCACCCTTTGCAATGTCTTCAAGAGAAAGAGGTGATTTATGGAAAGTAACATGACTAGGATGAGTAAGGTCAACTACAGTTAAACCTTCATGATCATGATGATGACCTTGACCAAGGACTTGAACTTGAGGTTGAGAAGGAACAGTTACACCATCTTTTCTCAATACACTTTGCTCATGTCTGAATTCCTTTGAGTGACCATAATTTCCAGAGCAAGTAGGGTCACATCTTTTGGTAAGTTCGAATTGAGAGTTTGCACTCAATTCCTTTTGATTTGGAATTACAAGAACTTGATAAGTCTTAAGAGCAGTAAGGAGTTTTTGGAAATCATCTTCATTCAATTTTGAAGGATCATTAGTGTAAGAAGGAAGAGTAATTTTAGCACCAAGTGGTGCAGATTCAAGAGGGGATACTAATAATTCAGATGCAGTCATATTTGTTTAAATTGTGAGTGATGAAGTAGAATATGGAAGGGAGAAAGAGTAGATGTATTTATATTATTTTTTTTTTACGTGAATGATTGATCAAGCAGGCATTCATGATAATCCGTAAAATCCGTTGATGGGATCATGCCCTCGCGCTTAATGTCGATCTTTGCTGTTTAGAAGCAGTTCGATAGATTTTTTTTTCATCTGAGCGAATCAGAGTAAAAGATTTTATTAAGAAAGGGTGCTTTGAATGAAAAGATGAATTATAATATGGTGATAACGGAGATTACAATATTTTATGATCGACATTAGTATTGGGCTTAGACCGATACATGCGCCAATAAAAAATAGTGATTTAAATTTAAAGTTCTGGGCATGTATGACGTTAGCATATGAGTGTCCGTTAAATCCGTGAACCATTGAAGATTTATGAAGATACAAGATAGAAGGTCTGAGGCTGTTATCGGAAGCTCCGATAAGTTATAGAATGTTCTATGATGTACCGAGGAAGAAATTAAATTGTTATCAGGAGGGCAATGCATTACCGATAAATCCATATAAGTGGTGTGAGGTGTGTAATAAATATGAAGTAAGTAGTGCAGAGTGAGTGAATGACACTCAAGAGTGTAGATTACGTAAGAGTATAGGGTTGAAGGTATGGCGTAAAGCGTATATATCAAGTATGTAGGCATACATGCTCAATACATTTAATGGGGAATGTATGCCACTAAAGTGTGATATGATAGAGTAAGTCAAGAGATGTTGGACAGGTATACTGAGTATATTACATAGTCATATTAAGATGGAGTATAGAGTGTTATAGAGTAGTATAAGCACAGCAATTATAGAAAGGAGATATTGTCAGAGAATACCTATTGAGTACGTAAATTCATATCCTCGTCAGATCACACACCACTTACGTAAGTAGAATGAACCAGTTAAGGTTTTGTATGGCACCAGAGAAGTTGTCGCGGTTAATAGATGTGTAGCGGTTAAGGAACAGTTACTTAAACGACATATGAAAAACACCGCAATACATGTAACGAAGTAGAACGAGGTATACAACAACCGATACGAGACATTTAAATACAACAATTGGGAAATCGGAATAAGAAAGGGTATAGAAATGAAGTATCACATATAATTACAAAAGAAACGTATGTGTTATACAAATAGAATATTGTGTTAAAATTGATACCCCTTAAACTGCTATATTCTATTATTTTACTCATATTTTGTTACCCCAGTTTTGATTCATAATATGTAATACCGTTGACTTACATAATAAGAGAATCAATCAGAAGAAAGCTTTTTAGTAAAGTTTACCAATTACGCAATAAAGCTGTTGCAACTGTTATCATACATAAAAAAGTTTAAAACATTATCGAAAGTAAAAAGAGTTTTGATAATATTTCGTTGATGTAAGGAGATAGCTAAAAATGGAAAGGAAAATAGAAACTCAAGATCGACTTAGAATTCTGTGTAAAGTAATGAAATCGCCGTAAAAGTGTTTCACTTTTTGTTGTCATAAGGTCAGCATAGGGTCTTAGAATAACAAGATACCGAGGATATTTAAACAATGAAGAATGTACATAATGTAAACAATTAAATGGTGAAGAAATAAGTGGTTTAATGATTCATTTGACAGAAGTTAAAAATAAAGCTAACGAATGTAAAAAAAAGTAACTGGTTATAAAAGTTCTTAGAAATTTTCATTTATTGGACAAATTAAAGTTACGTCAAAAAAAAATTGACTGGTTGATTCATAAACATTTAATCGAAGAATGATATCGATAGAAAAAGGAAAACTTAAAGGGGACCCTTTTATAAGAAATTTATAAAGTCTAGAATGATTCGGTATGATATACAACTAAGCCTTCACGAAGTGATTTCTAATGTTTATAAAGGTATACTATTTATCTACCTAATTGAGAAATTAACTGCCTGTTATTATGGATACTTCGTATTGCTTACGATCTCTCTATTTGTTTTGGTGTGCTTATGCACCTTATTTTTGGCGTAATTGGTACACCTTATTTCTGGCATACTTACTCTTTCTACCACCCCGGAGCTGGAGTAGACTGCCATTTTGACAGTTCAGTCCTAATTGGGATAAAGTTAAGGTTTTTAATTAAGTAATAAGGTTTAAAGCTTATATGCACTTTATACACTGTAA
>JAKUBJ010000046.1:0-81542 GCA_030566855.1 Tortispora sangerardonensis | reverse complement strand
CGAACTAGAGGTCTGGATTGGAAATCTAACGATAGTACAAAGGTTTTAAATTGAAGTTGTTTCTATTTAGTTTACCCTGAATAGTATTTTCTCTGTAAAGCTAACCGCACAAAAAATCGCATCATGTCTTAGTTGTATAGAAGATGTATTAACCGTAATTTAACCCCGGGTAATAAAAATTATTTCACATAGTGATAGCTCGAGACTTTTTCTTATTGACCTTTTTTCTATTAAAATCTCAGTTAACCTTTCTCTCCCATTAACGAGTCTTTTGCAAATTTGCGCAGAGTACATAACTCATCAACTCACCAAGAGAACCGCAGTAAACAGCTGTTGCATTGCATTATCAAACCAAGTTTTATTTCTATATTATTAATAAGTTTATTAATAATAATTGAAAGTTGGTAGCCTAAGCAAGAAACAAAAATACTGAGAAATAAATTTCTTTGGATCTAGCTTTTCTTCGTCTATCTTTAGTAAGAAAAGAAGTAATATTTGTTTACATCCAAAAAAATTGTACATATAATACCTCTATATAATAGAAGCTGATATATTAACATATATACAAGGTATTGACTGTTGATTATAATATTGGTTTGGATACTGAATTAAAATACTGAGAACATGACTACATTATCCGAAGGAGTTGCTAAATTGGCACTTGATGACCCCAAAATTGAGGAGACTCAAAAGGATGAGAAGGCCAGTCCCACTGTATTTGGTAATGCAGATGATGTTTCCGTAGTGCATGCTTTAATGAGACCTTGGACTTTTTGGTATACCAAACCTGAAAAGACCTCAGCCGAAGATTTCGCCAACAGCGTTAAGGAGATTGTTACGTTTGATACTGTTGAAGGTTTCTGGGGAATGTATAACAATATTATTCCTGTATCTGAGATGCCTCTTAAAGCTGATTACGGCCTTTTCGAAAAGGGTGTACGACCTGAATGGGAGCATCCCGCTAATAAGTCTGGTGGAAAATGGTCTGTTCAGTTTAAAAGTCGTGGATCTAATCAAGATGACCAGTGGTTGAATCTCCTTCTTGGTCTGATTGGCGAAACTCTTGACTCTGATGAAAAAAGTGAAATAACAGGTGTTGTGTTCAACTGCCGTAAAAACGGCAATCGTTTTGCAGTTTGGACTAGATCTTTGAACAATGAAGATGCTTTGCTTCAAATCGGTCATCGCCTTCGTGAAATGATTGGGCCCGATGAGGCAATTGAATTCTCTCGCCATGATAGTCCCCGTAATGCTCGTCCTTTGCTTTTTGTGAAATGATTCCTTTAAAAATTCTCTTTTCTTTTCCTACCTCTGGTTTTCTCTCTGTTGGTATTAATCATACTTGATATTGTTCTATATTAACGTCTAACATGCTATAATGCATTTAAAATGTAAACAATAAGAACGATAAACTCTATCTTATAGGAACAGAAGTAAGCACTGTAGACCTTATACGATTGCACGAACTATGGAAATGTATTGTTCTTTAAAACGATCAATATAGGGATGAGATAAATATGTAAACTATATTATAATTAATATACTATTTTATTGATATCAATTTGAATACAGTTCTTATTTGGGAGATCAAGCAGTCCTTAAAGCGCCTTATTCAATGAAAGGGCTATAACCCCTACATGCAATAGCTTTTTAGGAGTAAATCAAGTTAAGCAATTACAACTCGAACTGGTAAACCGACTTAGTCTACGTTTGTGAATAGGTATTACGTAGGCTGTGGTTGCGCTGATTCAGATCAGCGCGTACAAGCAACAACCCATTCACGCTACATCAGGTCAAAGTAAAGCACACACAATCAATTGCAAACAATACCATATTTTAAATCGTTTAAGTTTATTCTTATAAAGAATCAAAAAATATCAAAATTGTTGCAGGGTACCGGGTAAGCAAGAATTGAGAATGGATTTTCAACTTCTCGAGACTACAAATAGCGCGTATTCAAAAAGAGTAAAATCGATTCTATATAATAATACTTTCTATCTTTGAAATATACCAGCTAACAAAACATTTACAGCTTGAGATTTTAAGGTTAAATACTTAAGACATCAGATATAATAGATAACTAATAAGCAATGAAATTGTATACTTGGGGTGGAATTGGAGATCTTCCATCTTTTTCTGCTGATGACCTCATTGTCATATCGTACTTGCATGCAATGGATATACCCTTCGAGTTGTGCAAAGTCAGCAATCCTAATATTACTAGTTTAGAAATTCTTCCAGTATTAGAACATAGATCGAGAACTGTTGCAGGCTGTCAAGCAATCATTACATTTCTGAAAAGCGGAGGGTATGACTTAGATTCTGGGTTGACTCCCGTCGGTTCGGCCACTAACAAAATCCTTGTAAATTATATGGCCGAATACCTTTCAGTTTTAACAGATTTCAACCTGTGTGTGCATCGGCAGAATTTTGACGATCAATTTAGACCTTCATTTGTAAAACTTGTTCCTTTCCCTCATCAGTACTACATTCCTTACTTATACAGATCCGATGTTAAACGTAAAGCTGAAAAGTTAGGTGTCAATTTTCATATGGAAGGAGATGGGCCTTCTATATATAATGGAACAAGTGGGTTTCCAACAGGACAGGCAAAAATTGATGCAGTGAAAGCTACATACGGAACATACAACCCTCTTAACACATCTGTATGTAACTCATTTGTTGCTGCTATAGAGGATCTGAAAGATTTGCCTGACTTCAAATCACAACCTACAAGTACATTTAGAGCGTTATCTATAGCTCAAGAGATATATTCTGTCCTGTCTGATCAATTGCAGAAAACCCCGGACTCAAAGAAAACCAAACATCTTATTGAAGATAAACTAACTACTGCAGATTTATATTTAGGTGTTCATTTGTTATTGCAAAACCATTTAGAGTACCCGGATGATTTCTTAAAGAAGTTCATTAAGCTCCGTTTCACCAATTTATCTAAGTTTTCAGATGCTTATTCTACCAAGCAGCTATGGGGCGACATTCCGGGCCACAATGTTCGCTTAGTTGATCCTACTTCAGCTGAATTACCTTCTTTATTGAAACATTTGTACAAATATATAGCTAATTGATAGAGATCATAGCCCTACAAAAATGAATGGTACATGGATTACAGGCACATCTCAGTTAGAGGTACATCCAGCCATTTAGCGGTGTAAGAAACTCTATAAGAATACCCTGCGTACTATTATGCTCTGCTGGGGAGTTTCAATATGTAAAACAACTGACAGCTTAATAGAGGACGAAGATTGAGTCTTTCGATCTCAAGTGCTGATGACATTTCTGCCTTGAATTATTGATCTGACTTGACCGTGTTTCATTATTACGAATAGCCACAGACACTTTTATGATCTAACGAGGCTATACATATAACAAAATACATCACTTAATCAGTAAAGAAAGAAATAGAACCTGCTGAGTAAAAGGTATACATTACTGTACAAAATTTGTAGATGGACTCCTGACTAATATATTGAGCACTTAAGCATTTCCCAACATGGAATACTGCTGTTCTTAAGCATGAACTACACAGGCTACGTAAAACACACAAATGTAGTAAATCAAACAATAAACTCTCAAAATAAATCGATTTATGAGAGTTATTAAAGTTTATGTTAGCGATCGTAACCGTTAACGGTTAGATGAAATTCATGTGATCGACGTTCATTTAAACTTACCCGGTAAATCGATTATAAAATTATTGTGGAGGGCTATTAAATTTTTTACCATGGTAACACAGGACAAAAGTAAGTAGTCTGACTAGGGCAAAATAGCAGTCACAAAAAGCACGAAAGCAATTTGATTCTACAATTAAGTGCTTGTACGAATACTAATCTACCAAGATCATCAGATTCAGTCTTCATTCAACAAGATAAAACAAAATGGCTTCAGAACTTACGGTGCAATCAGAGCGTGCTTACCAAAAGCAACCCCATATATTCACTAACCCCAAATACCAGGCTAAGCGTGTTAACAAGCGTTGGTTCAAAGAGGTTGGTCTTGGATTCAAGACTCCTAAGTCTGCCATTCAAGGTTCTTACATCGATAAGAAGTGCCCCTTCGTCGGTATGGTTTCTATCCGTGGCCGTATTCTTACTGGAACTGTTGTCTCCACCAAAATGCACCGTACTATCATTATCCGTCGTGATTATCTTCACTACATTCCCAAATACAACCGTTACGAGAAGCGACACAAGAACCTTGCTGCTCATGTTTCTCCTGCTTTCCGTGTTAGCGAGGGTGATGTTGTTACTGTCGGTCAATGCCGTCCTCTCTCTAAGACTGTTCGTTTCAACGTCCTCCGTGTTGCATCTGCTCCCGGAAGTGGCAAGAAGCAATTCAGCAAGTTCTAAGCTAAGTGCTCTGTCTTTACTAATGTATACGTCACAACCAAAAGAACACTCTCCTTTCTTATACTTTTTCTAATAGAATGATAAAGGAGAAATCATGACTAGACATATATTGTGTGTCTGAAGTTTCGTTATGTCCTATTAACATGTCTATCCTAACATACTACTTTATTATATTATGTATTGGATTTCTTCCATTTAAAACTGATCGATTTTTATTAAGTGTATTTCGATCGCGTAGAACTGTAGTCTTTTCATATCATACAGATTTTAAGCAAATTGAGCCATTGTATATTTCTTTAGAAGTAAGCGCAAACTTTTCCAGTCTCATGCATCCAGAAACTACGTGCAACTCAACCGGCATACACACTTTGAACCTACGTGGTGTTATTTGGAGAGGTAATACGTCTTTATTGCTTACAATTTATGTCATATTTATATTTATAGTGGCTTATTGAATTATTATATTGCTTTACGACCAATGCTTAACGCTCTATCCTTCCAAGGCCCAGTAACAAGTGCTGCGTTTTATGGAGAGAAGTGCTTATTAATAGGCCACGGTTCACTCCTAAAGCTTTATAACTGGGTTACAGGAACACTTATAGATTATATAAAGGTGTTTGAACGAAATTCAGTACGAGGTTTGGCGGTTAAAGACAAGATCATTATTGTTTGGGGTGCTGCTTCTTTTATGGTGATTAAAGGTGATGATCTGATCTCTGATGATGGTAAAAGTTCTAATAAGAGTTTAAATCTTGTAGAACTCACATGCCCTGATTGGATTTTTTGTGCAATTTACCATAATGGTTCTGCATTCTTGTTAACTGCTCACAACTGTCTTATCGAAGTAGATGTTTCTACGTCCACGGTTAAGGCCAAATATACGTGCGCAGAGGACCCAATGCTATACTCTGGAGATCTTGCTATTATGGAGGATTCAATTCATGTTGCTGCAGGAACAATTTTTGGCCCTATAATTCTGTGGGCGACTGATTCTGTTACACCTTATCGAAGGTTTGAAGGCCATCTTGGCTCGATCTTTAAGGTAAGATGGTCACCCGATGGATCTGCAATTGCTTCTTGTTCTGATGATAGATCTATAAAATTATGGGATGTTGATTCTAGCGCTACACTTGCAACAGGATGGGGCCATGGCGCAAGAATTTGGGATTTACTCTTTGTAGATTGCAGTACTATTTTGTCTTGCTCTGAAGATTGTACAAGTAGAATTTGGAAATTAAGTGACACTGAAGAATTAAAATGCTTAGATTCCAGAGAATCTCATTTAGGTAAGCACGTATGGGGAATATCTATAAATAAAGAATCTAGTGTATTTGCATCATGTGGAGGAGATGGTGCAATAGTGCTTCATGACTTGTCTTTGCCTCAAGGTATTGAATTGCCATCACATACGATTAATTCCTTAAAAAATGAGCAAAATGGGAATACATGGAAAGATCTGGCAATAATTGATAGCGATACCATAATGGCAACAACTGACAAAGGATCTGTTATGTCGGTGAATCCAATCTCTAACGTTACTAGAGTTCTCAAGAGCCATAATGCGGCTAATAACAATACTTCCATATCTATCTGGGAAGATTCTGAGCTTGCGTGCCTTTCTGAAGGTACAGGAAAGTTGACTATATTTTTGAAAACCACAGGCGACATTCTTTCATCCTGGGAACAGCCACCAGCTAAAAGGGCTATTCATTTAACCAAGTTTGAAGATCTTTATTATTTGATATCACAAAGTTCAGCACCCAATGACCCATTAAGAATAGATTCATTCAGATATCACGGAAAGAATGAACTTGCTGAGCATAGTGTCGACCATCTTGCATTCGGTGAGACCTTTCTCGTATCAGCAGCTCTTATATTGCCAAAATTGAACTTGCTCATCTTGGGTTCGAGATATGGAAGAATATCAGCCTATAATTTGACTACTTTGGAGTTTGTTCATTCGACTCCGGAAGTACTCTGCAGAGACTCTGCAATTACTTCTCTGCAGGTTTTTTCTAATAACCTAACATTGGCAACGAGTAGAGATGGTACATACGGATTGTTTAGATTTCATGAATCAGCTTTGGAATTAGCATACAAGAGTAAATTGCCTAAAGGAAGTGTTGAAGGCGGAGTTTATTATAAGAATAATTTATACCTCTGGGGATTTCGCACGAATCAATTTGTGTTCTGGAATGCAACTACGGGTTATGTGCATTTTTCTATAACATGCGGTGGACTACACCGTGCATGGGATTTTGCGGCAGATTTGAGAAACAATTGTGCAAATTTTAGTTATTCTAAAGCAGGCGTGATTTGCTGCATTAATAGAAAGATATTTTCAGATAAGTTTAGCAGAATATCTTTATCAAGTAGTATGCATGGAAGGGAGATTAGATCTATAGTTTCTAATCCACGCGGAGATATAATTGCCACTGGCGGTGAAGATACATGTATAAGATTGAATCAGCTTAAAGAAGGCACATTGTCTGTTGAGTGTGTTCTGAACCAGCACGTTTCTGGATTACAATCACTAGCATGGTCAGAGGATGGTACTTTGCTTTTTTCGTCAGGAGCAAGGGAAGAGTTAATTGCTTGGAAAATTTATCAAGATGAGGAGCATATTTTTGCAACACCTGTTGGAACAGCAAGGCCTAGTAGTACCAATGCAGATCTTAGAATAACCGATGTTTCTATTATAGAAACCGAGAGAGATTTGTATGTAGGAGGATGTTTATCTGATTCATCAATATGTGTTTGGAAGTTTGACGAGCAGAATGGGTTTAGTCTTATTGAACAGGGAGGTTATAAAACTTGCTGTCTGCTAAATGTAGATTTGGTGAAATTCAACAGCAAGCTGTATATGATTGTTACAGCTACAGATGGAACTATTGCTGTTTACGATGTATTTAAATGTTTAAAGAGCCCCGAAGTGTTATTGAGTTGCCATCAATCGAGTGTGAAAGGATATACTAGAATTAATAAAGGAATGAACGACTATTATCTTGTTGGTGGAGGAGACGATTGCTCACTGTCGTTGAACCGCTTAGTCATAAATGACGAAGGACTGATACTTGAGAAGATTGAAAATCAGGATAGAGCTCACGCATCATGTATCACAAGTGTGATTGATTTAAAAAGAAGTAACGGTATAGAGTTTGTTACACTATCTTGTGATCAGAACATCAAAAGATGGTCTATAACTGATGACAGTCTTGAACTTATTGAGGAGGTGTATACGAATATTGCAGATGTTGGTTGTGGTTGCAATGTAGGTGATACATTAGTAATTGGAGGAGCTGGATTGGCAACATTACAGATAAATTGATTTTACGATGAATTTTTAGTTTATGAATTATGTTTATTTTGAAGTCCAGTTAATGTGAAAAGTCTTGTAAGTAAAGTTATCTTTGAATCAAAAATAAAAATTAAATATTGAGTAGATCATGACATTTTGGTGATCTGCCAATGTGTGTGCAACCAATTCAGCTTTAGACACAAACACCCTTTTTACCAACACAATGACAAGCGTTTCAGACACAGCCGCTAGACTTAAAAGATTAATGCAATTAACAGTTATAACTACAACAAAGGATAAAAGGAAGTTTGTTGGCAGGTTTATAGGTGTAGACAAGGTAAGTAAAGCACGCATAGAAAGCCAAAGTATGGTTGGAAAAACTAACAAGATTAAATAGGAGATGAATATGATACTAGAAGACGGTATAGAATTTATGCCTAAATCAGAACAATCTGATACATCAGACTTAAGTACATACAAACAAAGACGTCTAGGATTACTTGTTGTACCTGGAAATCAAGTTGATAAAGTTGAATGTGATTTACGTCCTGTAAATGATCCTGCATTCAGGAATGGAGGTATTGGCTTATCTTAAATACATAATTAATGAAGGAATATCTTCACAAAAACAAATATATGTTGTTATCATAGAAAAAAAAGGGTTATATACAAAAGTCATCCAAAAAGAGAGGTGCGTAGGAAAGTTTCAGCTACATTTTCATAACTAAGATAATGAATCAATATTCTTCTCTTAACCTTGACGTTGTTTATGTTTATTATTTGATTTGCAACGTACATAAAGCTTTCCTTTACGTCTTACAACATAACAATCAGGACATAATCTCTTTAAAGATGCTCTTACTTTCATTCCTCGAGATGATTCTAATTGATTTCTAATAGGCATACTTAAGCGACTACTAACTGTTCTCCACGTTGCATTGTTTAAGTATGTATTTGGTCTCAAAAGAGACATAAAACGACTTCTTAGTAATGTAAACATTTATTAATATGAAGACGAATTGCTGAATATTTGATAAGATATTTGGAAAATTATTTGTAAAACTTCCTCGGAGACAAATTTACGATAATTGGTGTAGTGTAAAAGCAAGTAAAGTTGTTATGGTAACCACTTACACACGGCTAGCCTATACTTTCACTTCTTTCGATGATCTCGTGAATGTTCGATTGACTCTTAATCTACTTAAAATCTACTATTTGTAAGTGTTTTTAAAGGTTACAGCCGTTTGATGAACAGTTAGGTACTTAAGTTTTTTATAGTTGTATCTACTTGGGGCTGTTTTATGTTACAAACGAAGAAGATCGATTACAACAAGTTTGATGAAGTTGATCTACGCCTGTATGAAGTAGCAAACTGTTTAATTCTCTATCACATCTGATCATTTGACTCAGTATGGGTGTTCGAGGACTTTGGACAGTTGTTGAGCCTGTTGCAAGACCTGTAAAACTACAAGCTTTGGCTCGCAAGAGACTTGCTATAGATGCATCGATCTGGATTTATCAGTTCCTTAAAGCTGTAAGAGATAAAAGTGGCAATGCTTTAAGGAATGCTCATATTGTGGGCTTCTTTAGACGTATTTGTAAATTGCTTTATTTTGGTATTAAGCCTGTATTTGTATTCGACGGAGGTGCTCCAATTCTTAAGCGCATGACAATTGCTCAACGAAAGCAGAATAGAGCTGAAAGAAAAGCAGATGCTTCTAAAGCTGCAGAAAAATTGTTGTCTGTACAACTACAGCGTCAAGCAGAAATGGCAGTAGATTTAAGAAAAGGCTCTTATGCTGAACAGATGGAAGCTGAAAAGAAAGAGAAAGCAAACAGAATTGCGCGCTTAGAACGATTTGCTGCTTCTGATCCTTATCATTTGCCCAAACTTGAAAATGGTATCCATATTTCTTCAACCGATGATCGTATGATTACTGAAAACCAGTTTGCTGAGAGAATGGAAGAGTTAAATATATCGGATTTTGCTTTATTGGATCAATACGATCTATCTAAAATTGATTTCACTTCTTCATTGTTTACAAGTCTACCTTTACCTACTCAGTATCATATTTTGAGTTCTGCAAGACTCAAATCACGACTTAGAATGGGTTATTCTATTGAACAATTGCGATCAATGTTCCCTTCACAATTGGAGTTTTCAAAATTTCAAATAGATAGAGTTTCGCATAGAAACATGTTGACTCAAAAGCTAATGAATCTAAATGGGATTGATTCTGGTCAAGAAAGACGTGTCACTGGTGAACGTGATAGAGCATATGTACTTCACAAAAATGAAACTAACTGGACTCTTTCTTTGGACGACTCTGCTTCTAAGAATGATACATCCGATAAATCATTGCTTATTCATGATGCTGAAAGCGACGAAGATGAGAATTGGGAAGATGTATCTATACCTGTAGAGGACTTAACTAAAGGTTCAGAAGAGGTTGATTTAAATCAAGAAAAACCAGCTAATACTCTTTTTTTTACAGATGAGAGTGAATTGTCTACTGAAGAGTTTGCTTTTCTTCAGAATGCAATTGCTGAATCTATAAAAGAGTTAGAAAAGGAGCGAGGGCCTTTAAACTCAACTGCAAAAGAATCTGATGACCAGCTTAACCAAGCAATAATGCTAACCAATGCTGCATCTAATAATATGGGTCACCACGAGCCCGAGTCTATGAATGAAACAGACTTTCCTTTTGTTTTAGATGATGAGGAGGATGAAATTGCAGAATTCCTAGACGCAGAAATTCTTGAAGCTGGTACTAAAAGTACGGGCAATAAGATTGCAAATCTTCAACAGAGTTTATCTCCAATCGAATTTGAAAGTCCCAAGATTGAGAATGTTGAGAGTGATGCTGATGACGTGGAAATAGCAGAGTCTAATGGCCAAGAGGTGGAAGTTATAGAAGACATTAAGGAATCTCTAAATGATGCATCACCCGATTTATTTTTGGCTGGTAGTGAGCCACAGCTAAGTGAAGTAGAAGATATAGATGAAAGAAATAAAGATAGCGAGTTTGACTTAGAAGTGAAAGAAGAAATTATAAATGAGACTAATGTTAAAGAACCTATGGCACAGTTTGTAATGGATTTATCGTCAGATGAAGAAGACGATGAACTTTATGAAGAATTAGAAAAAGAAACTGCAGAACATGTCAGATTTGCTCAAGATCTAAATGGTTCAGAAAAAGTTTTATCCGGATTTTCAAAAGAGACCTATAATTCTGAAATGGCTAAATTGAGAAAAGAACAGAATAAAGCTCTTAGAGATGCCGACGATGTTACTTCTCAGATGATTCTTGAATGCCAAACTTTACTAAGATATTTTGGGATTCCATACATAGTTGCACCAATGGAAGCTGAAGCACAATGTGCAGAATTAATGTTACTTGGACTTGTAGATGGAATAGTTACAGACGATAGTGATGCATTTTTGTTTGGCGCTGGTCGCGTGTATAGACACATGTTCAGTCAATCTAAATATGTGGAATGCTATTTATTGCCTGACATAGAAAGTCAGTTAGGACTGGATAGAAAGAAGTTGATTGCATTAGCTCACATACTGGGAAGCGATTATGCAGAAGGTTTACCTGGAATAGGTCCTGTACTAGCGATGGAAATTCTAGCAGAATTTTATGATGACGAGAAAGGAATTCTACCGTTTAAAGAATGGTGGGTACAAGTTCAAAAGGTAGACAAGTCAGTAGACGTTTCTAGTCCGATTAGAAAGAAGTTAAAGAAGCAATTTGCCAAGACGTTGTTTTTCTCGAACGTATTTTTAGATACAAAGGTTGATGAGGCATATTTGGATCCTGATGTAGATAAGAGTGAACAAAAATTTGAATGGGGGAAACCCGACATGGATGAATTGAGATCGTTCTTAATGTCAACTATAGGATGGACACAAAAGCAAACTGATGAAGTGCTTATGCCAGTAATTAAGGATATGAATCAACGACTTTCTGGAGGTATTCAGAGAAGTATGGACGAGTTTATGGAATTAGCACCTTCTTCAAAGTCTAAAGTGGCTGGGAAGTCTCGCGCAAGACATTCTAGTAAACGGGTATCGGAAGCAATGGATAAGCT
The DNA here is from genome assembly GCA_030566855.1 of Tortispora sangerardonensis. Taxonomy (NCBI): domain Eukaryota; kingdom Fungi; phylum Ascomycota; class Trigonopsidomycetes; order Trigonopsidales; family Trigonopsidaceae; genus Tortispora; species Tortispora sangerardonensis. The sequence goes on along the minus strand of JAKUBJ010000046.1, from coordinate 69,782 downwards.
TAAAGCCAAAAAGACCAAAACATGACCGTTTAAGCAATTCAGATTGAATGGTTTGTAAATTGATAATAATTTGATTAATTGGAGATTATTTAATGACATAAAATAACGAAATTAATAAGCAGATTTAATTGGATATTGGCAAATAAAAGAAACCTGTACGTATACTTTGATCTTCTAGTCTATGATTGAACGCGTAAAAAATAGTAACTTATCATTCACGCGCTTTTCACTTCTTCCAGTTAATTCACAAAATAGGAAATACAAACGCCCCATAAAATACCCTCAAATTAACTGGGCTTGCAATTAAATACTGTATACTTTATCTACCAACAAATTTGATAAAATTGCTGTAAGAGTGCATACTATTTTTGAAGTTGAAGTTTGCGCCAAAAAGCTTGATTTGATCTTAAATGGTTTACTTTACATATCTAGCTATTTTCATTAGAACAACATGTCTGATAATAGAGAATTGTTTTTAGAATGGCTCAAAGAAGAGACTCAAAAGGCTTCCGATAAAGGAAACCAAATGTACTTTACTTTAAAGAAAGCATTAGAATCCTTACAAGCTTGCCCATTTGCATTTCATCATCCCGATGAGCTAAAAAAGCTTAAATTCTTTGGTCCTTCAATATGTAAAATTTTAAGGAAGAAATTAGAAGCTCATTGCTTAGCTACAGGTTGTCCTATGCCTTCTATTGGATCGACAAATAATAATAAATCACCAAAATCTGGATCTGAATCACCACCGCGCGCATCGCGTAAATCCAAAACCACATCAAGCACTAAAGGATTATATATACCAAAACGTCGATCAGGCGCTTGGGCTCTTCTTTTAGCTATGCTAACCAAGCAAGATCAAGACCTAAGCAAGTCAGAACTGGTAGCGATTGCCCAAGAGTACTGTGATTCAAGTTTTACAAGTGCTGGCTCACATGAAGCAGGTGGATCTATAAGACGAACACCATCAGCCGCCTCAAATCAGTATGTTCCATCATATACAGCTTGGAATTCTATGAAACAATTAAAGGATAAGGATTTGGTTTACTCTAGTGGGAAGCCTGTTCGATATGGTTTAACACAAGCTGGAGCTGAACTTGCAAGGGCTCTTGTTGATGCAGAATCTGATATTGATATTGATACGGGAAGTAGAGAGAATGCAAGCAAGCGGAGTAAAGATGATCTTGAGTCATCAGACGATAATTCTGAATCTAATAGCAATAAGAAAGCTAGGCGCACTTCTACAACCTCCAGACCAAAAACACAGCAACCTCCAAAGCCTCCATCTGAAGTTAAATATGGATCTGAATGGGATAGCGACTCTTACGAGATTGTTCTACTTGTTGATAATCACGAACTTAGAGTTACGGAGGATGCAGATATCTGCACACAACATATGCAAAAATACAATATCAAGCATGAAATTCGATTGCTTTCAATTGGAGATATGTTATGGGTTGCAAGAAATAAAAAAACCGGCGAAGAAATTGTATTAGATTTTATATGCGAAAGAAAGCGCCTAGACGATCTTATTAGATCTATAACAGACGGAAGGTATGCTGAACAGAAAAGACGTCTTGAAAAGCATGCACCTAGATTTAGACTTTATCTCATTGAACAAACTGATTCAACTGCTGCGTCTCGTATAGCATGGGATAGATTTGCAGCTTCATATCAAACAGCATTAACTCAAACTGTGATTGTAAGCGATTTCCATGTTCAGCATACCAGTGGCCCGGATGAAACCTATAGTTTCCTATGTAGATTCACAAAGGAAATAATAGAGCACTATAAGGACAAAAAGTTAACACCTTGTTATCTTAGTGAGCCTGAAGATTATGGAGAAGTAAGAAATAAATCTAAGATTGGACCATTCATTACATTTTCAGTACTTAACGATTTGTCTTTAAAGACTAGAAATCTAACTGTTGGGCAGCTTTTTATTAAAATGCTTCTTGCTTCGACGAAAGGTATCTCTATTGAAAGAGCTGCTGCTATACAAGAGGAGTATCCAACTCCATATGCTCTTCTTTCAGCATATAATGAGATTCCTACTATGAAAGAACGGGAATCTATGCTGTTTGATATTTTAGGATCACAATCTCGACCAGGGATTCCTACAAATAGGATAATTGGTAAAGCTCTATCTGCAAAGATCGCGCACCATTGGGCTCCTCTATAAACTTGACAGGCATTTGACACGAATAACTTACAAAGAATGACAAATTAAATGATTATTTATAGATACATAAGTTAATATCAACCACAAAAGAAATTAATAAGCACATAACAAAGGAAACGCTTATTCCTCCTCTTCCTCTTCGCTTGAACTCTCTGCTTGAGCAGCCATTTCTAAATCCCAATCATCCATATCACTAACATTTTCAATATCAGATTCTGCAGAAGAATCTCCAGAATCTGGTGCTTCATCATTATCGTTATCATCATTTAGTTTGTTCTTTGCACGTCTCTCTTTCTTTTCTTTCTTTTTATCCAACTTTACACGAACGTTCTTCTCTTGTTCTGCTCTTCTTTGAGACTTAAGTGTTCTCTTACGGGCATGTGCTTTCTCTAAAGCCTTTTCTTCCTCTGCAGTCTTAGTTATTAAAGAGTGATATAGAACCTTGCCATCACATACACCTTCTTCAATTTTTATTAAACGCAATCGCATTCTAGGACCAATTTCAGACAACTTAAGAGCCTTTTTTCTACGGTTGGTGAGAGTTGTGCTAATTTTACCACGAACCTGATCATCAGAATCGTCATCATTAGAGTCATTGCCGTCCTTTGTTGAATCGTCTAAAGATTTTGTAGCTTGTAAAACAGCAGTCTCAACAGTTGCATCATCTTCAAGTTCTGATTCAGAAGTAAATCCAGCAGCAGCAGGATCAAGCAGGAAATCAGCAATATCTTGTCTTTGGCTAAGATTAGGTAATGCTTTTGTTTTACGTCTAGATAAAGTATGTAACTTTTTAACACCTCTTGAACCTTCTACAACATCTTCCGCAGTCAATGAATAATGTCTAAGTTCAACACAACCAGTTTTAGTATCATAATGTAACATAAGGATTCTTCTAATAGAATTTAAAGCAACATTCTGTGCAGAAATAGGAGGGAACATATTTTGAAACATAGATATAACTACTTTCTCTTCAGGAGTAGTACTAGGAAAGTTATTAAGCACAAGTAGAGGTGGATCAGCAATATCAGCTTTAATGAATTTAGGTCTCTTTTGAGATCTTTGAATATCTTTAGCAAGAGCATAAGCATCGATACGATAATGCAAAGTAGGACCTCTTGGAGTCTTTGCGATTCTAAGAGAAGGATAACCAGATTTTGAAAGACCAAAGATTAAAAGATGAGACAAGTTCAAAGGACCTGCCATACTTAAGAAATCACGTAATCTATTTGCTTTCCTTTCACGTAATTTTGCAGCAGTATGTGGAGCCATAACAACTCTCATATCCTTTACAAGTTGAATCACAGATTTACCAGGATCATCACCTAATCTAATTACCATAGATTGAGGGATCTTTGAAACATCTTGTTTTACATGTGTTCTTCGTTTTCCCTATTCGAAAAAAAGCAAGAGCATAGAAGTTAGTAAAACGATTGAAATCATAAAATCATTCAAAGTACAAAAAAAAAACAAACTTACCATATTTGCAGTATATAAAAGACAAATCACCGAGGAGAGCAAAAATCTAAGAAAATTGTACTGATCAGACAGAAAAAAAGTACCGTAAATTGAATAATTTTTCGATTATAGTATGAAGAAAAAAAAATATTATAATTGAAATCAAATTTTATCCTATAAAGTTTTTGATAAATTTTAAATATAAGTTATCGAAAAATAAAAAAATTAAAGTTTTGGTAGAACATTTAAAATTTCATTCTTTTGTTCTTTTATAGAAATTTATATGGACAGCAAGGCTATCTTTTTTCACTTTTGACAAAAGAATTGACAAACAAATTTGTTTGTTTATTTTTTACCTAAAAAGGAAGGCAAAGTAAATAAAAGATGCATATTAGATTTCTGTTTATTTTCAGTCTTTTAGCCGGTCTTTCATGGGCTTGGTCAGAGAAAGATTATGAAATCTTTGAATTGAAAGATGCTGTTGAGCGATCTGAAGGTAAAGGTACTTCATTTTATGATTGGCTTGAAGTAAAGCAATCGAGCTCTTCAGAGAAAATTTCTAAAGCTTATAGAAAATTATCGAGAAAGATTCATCCTGATAAAGCTAAGAATAAGAAGGATAAGAAAGCAGCTGAAAGGTTTGCAAGACTTTCTGTTGTTGTTAGTGTTTTACGTGATCCTGAATCCAGAGAACGATATGATTATTTTCTGAAAAATGGATTCCCAAGCTGGCGTGGTACAGGCTACTATTATAGAAGATTTAGACCTGGGTTTGGATCTGCGCTTGTATTAGTTGCATTGTTATTGAATTGGGCACATTTTGGTCTTATACGTATGAATGCAAGAGGTCATGTACGTCATATGCAAATGTGTATTGATGAAGCACGTGAAGCTGCTGAATGGCCTAGAAAGATGAATGCTACTTATAAAGTTCAACTTGCAAACGGGAAGATGTTTATAGTTGAACCTTCAGGACAAGTAAGCTTACTCGAGCAAGTTGATGGAAATGATTATACATACCCATTAAATCTTAATGAGATTGAAATTCCTGGTTGGAAAGATACATTTCTTTGGAAATTAGCTAGAAAAGTTACAGAGAAAAAGAAAGAAGATGGTCATAAGTTAGGTACTTCTACTGATTCGCAGAAAGTTTCTAAGAAACAAAGTAAAGGTGCTGACAAGACAACTACTACAAAGAGGAAGAAATCAAACAAACCTAAAGCATAAAGCATGAATACTACGAAAGAAAATGCCATAAGTGAGACAAAGGATACTTGTATTCCGAGTTTCATAAATAACGTTATAATGCTACGTATTACTTGTATTTTTAATATACATTGAACATCATCCGTTAAAAGTAGAAAGCAAAACACCCATTACGTTATGCAGAGAACAATCTGCTGCTAATGTCGCCAATTCCAGGTAAAAGGAAACCATCATCATCCATCTTTTCGTCGACGTGGCCTACAAAGATATCAATATTTTCATGGTCATTAACAACAGCCTCAAGAGCCTTACGTGAACCAAGAAGACTAATAATTACAATACGTTCAACACCCCATTCAAGAAGACTTTGGATAGCAGCATTTACAGTACTTCCAGTTGCAATTACAGGATCAATTAAGAATACTAAAGAAGGAGCTTCATGAGGTGGAAGTCTATTATAGTATTCTACGGGATCCAAACTTGAAGATTCTCTAAAGATACCAAGATGTCTAATTGCAACAGGAACAGGCATTACTGATTCAACAGCATCTACCATTGAAAGACCAGATCTAAGAATTGGAACAATAGCGACCTCATCTGGAACAATCTTAGTAGTTACATAAGGATAGTTCATAATTGAGCGAGTCTCATGACCTGATACAGTTTTAAAAGTCTTCTGAACAGCATCAGCAGTGATAATAACAGACATATCAGATATAGCCTTTTGCATTTCAAATTTACTCTCTACAGGAGTACGAATATGATCGAGACGAGCTTTGACTGTAGGATGATCGCTGATATGAAGAACCATTGTTAAGTTTAGAGTATGCAATGTAAACAAGAATTGGAAGGCAAATGAAGATAGTAAAAGAGCTTAAGAAGAAGATAAAAAGAGCCCTTCTAGAATGGAATATATATGACAAACGAAGGAGAAGTTATGCATAGGGAAAGCGATTTCTCGAGGGAGAGTAATTCAGTCAATTGGCTTATTTACCCTACCAAAATAACTGTGCGTAAACCTTAATTAAGTAACGTAACTTTAATTTTCTATGCTAAAGAAATATGTGGAGAACCTTAGTAGATTGAAAATGCACGGCACAATGGGCGAGTTCGCAAATAAAAACAGCATTTAAGTCAAGATTAGTTCTAAGCGGAGTCATTTTAAGAAAGCTATTTACTTTGATTCTACTTTGAAGTCGGATAAAGAGCCATTAATGAACATATGAGGGACCTTTAAAGCTTTACCCCACAAGAACTTAATAAGGTAAAGTTTATAACTAACCAATAAATGTGCGTGAAATTAATAATAAAGTTTGAGCACAGTGTATAAGGTTCGGCTGTGAATAGTATAGTATTTTCAAGAACAACTTTTAATATAAACACTTCAACTTGATGCAAACGACAGACTTTTGATTGATTTTATCTCTGTTATAAAGGAACCTATAGATTTCTATTCTTTAATAACTGCTGTGTTTGATTGTTTAAAAATGGATCTTATAGATGTACGTTCAGTTAGAAAGAATACCAATGCAGTATTTGAACTCGCAAAGGAGAATAAGCTTGTATATTTCGATGTAAATTTCGATAAAGTACCTGATGTTGTTGATCGTATAGCAAAGACTATTAAACGCGATTTTACTGATTTTGCTAAAATTCCTCCTCATGGAAGATGGCAACACTTTAATGCGGACGGACATGATCGTGTAAGTCTTCTATTACAAAAGCTTGAATCTTATTCAGATACTGAAAAGGCCAACAGTTTATGGGATTTATTCTTTGTTTCTGTATTACTTGATGCAGGTGCAGGAAACCTTTGGAAGTATAAGAGTACTCAAGGTACTACTGTTGCTCGTTCAGAAGGTCTTGCAATTGCTTCGATTGAGATGTTTGAGAATGGGTTGTTTGCTGTAGCTGGAGGAGATAAGTTTCAAGTCAATTCCCAAGCTTTGAAAGAACTTACTGTTGAATCATTAGGTGAAGGACTTCAGATTAGCGATTCTAATCCTATTGAGGGATTAGCAGGTCGTTGTAAATTATTAAATCAATTAGGCCATTCTTTGAATGCTTTAGAATTTTCTCGACCCAGTTCAATTCTTGTTTCACTTCTTAAATCTGATCAAACTGATCTTTCTGTTAATGATTTTTGGTTATTACTTCAAAGAGTTCTTTTACCTGCATGGCCAGATAGAACAGTCGTTGACGGTGTAAAATTAGGTGATGCTTGGCCATGTGAAGCTTTAGCTAAATCTAGAAATGTTCCTTTAGGTTCTCATGATTCAATTGTTCCCTTTCATAAATTAACTCAGTGGCTTACTTATTCTCTTATTCCAATTGCTAAGACTATTTTGAACCGTTCTTGGAGTGGTGAAGATGATCTTACAGGTCTTCCTGAGTATAGAAATGGTGGTTTATTAGTTGATATGGGATTGTTAACGCTTAAACCTACTGCTTTAGCACTTGCATCATCAATTGATCCCGTTCCAACTTTTCAAGCCACTGATCCCGTTATTATTGAATGGCGTGCATGCACTGTTGCATTTTTAGACTGTTTCTTAGCGGATCTTCGTTCCAAGTTAGATTATCCTTTATCTTTACCTCAAATGCTTGAAGCTGGAAGTTGGAAATCTGGTAGAGAGATCGCCAAAGAGTTTCGTCCAGACACTGCTGGTCCTCCCATTGCTATTATTAGTGATGGTACTCTTTTCTAGACCAATGTTTACGCCTACTTTCTTAGATCACTGTTTACGCTTACTTCCTAGATCAATGTTTACGCCTACTTTCCTAGAGCATAGTTGCATATACAATTTGTTTCATGTGTTTTATTTATATCATAGTAAATATAATGTATGTAAATAATAAAATGAAAAAATATGTTCTGATTTTGAGTATTGCTCACACGTGACTAATTCATGATCGCAGGTTCTTAAAATAAGATGACCAACCACCCAGAACTCTTTCTACTTAAATATCGCCTATGCTTTATATATTATAGAAATACACATATTTTTGTATTTCATTGAAATCGATTCGAGAGACATTCTGTGGTATATTGTGTTGTATGAAATATGGCTAGAATAGCAACTGCTAATAAGAGACTTCTTAAAGAGTACAAACAACTTCTAGCTAATCCTCCAGATGGAATATCAGCAGGACCTTGTGATGAGAATAATATGTTGGAATGGGATTGTGTAATACAAGGACCTGATGATACACCATATGAAGGAGGTATATTTCCTGCTTTAATGAAGTTCCCTTCAGATTATCCTTTAAAACCACCTGTGATGAAATTCACAATACCCATATTTCATCCTAATGTATATGAAGATGGTACTGTTTGTATATCTATTTTGCATCCTCCTGGTGATGATCCAAATATGTATGAAACTGCTGCTGAAAGATGGAGCCCTATTCAAAGTGTAGAGAAGATCTTATTATCTGTTATGAGCATGCTCGCAGAACCTAATCCTGAATCAGGTGCTAATATTGATGCAAGTAAGATGTTTCGAGATCATCCCGATGAATTCAAAAGGCTTGTAAATAAACAAGTAAGGGAATCTTTGGGACTATAGAGACGACGAAGAAAAAAAATGTTATAAAGAGTGAATTTGGTTATTAAAAATATACATAAATTAAGAAGAAATAGATGGATCAGCAGTTGCTTCTGCCACTGCTGCAGCTACAACTTCAGGGTCCATTTCTTCATCATCTTCAGGTTCAATATCGAATTTCTCTAATAAATAAGTTGCAATGTCATATTTCTCATTCATTTCTGATTCAAAGAATGCATCTCTGTCTTGTCCATTTTTAAGGAATGGATCAGCACCTAACTCTACAAGAAATTTAGCTGCTTCGAGACCACCATATTGTATAGCCCAATTCAATGCTGTACTTTTACCTGAATTAAACAAGTTTATAATATCCTTTAATTCATCTAAACTATGTTTCTTCAATCCGGCCTCTTTTAACTTATTTAACATATCTACATTTCCATTAGCTGCTGCTACATGAAATGGTGTATTTAAGTTATCATCCCTTGCTGAAAGAAGATCAAAATCTGCATACTCTTTTATAAATGCATCAATATACTCTTGATCATCAGATCGTGCTGCATACACAATATCTGCGATCTCTTCTTTACTCGGCGTAACCATTCTATTATGTGATAAGATGCCTTATACAAAGAGTCTACGATCAAACTCTGCCTTTTCTTGTCTTCAAAAGGAGAAAATTTACTTCCAAATTGAAAATGCTATCCAACACTGTTACTTTCAATTTTTTTTACCGTAACTTTTATTAACGAAATTTAGAGTTTCCATATATTGAATCTAGGCATAGCAACCAAACTAGTTACTTCAGTTGCTGACACCAACATACTAATACCGCCAAAAGAACACAGACCAGAGTCTTTCGATTCTTATAATCCTTTTGTTTATATTATTTGGCTGATAAAAGAAGGTGGATAAAATAAGGGCCGTATAATTATCTGTATTTTATTTGTCATACAAAATATTATGGCATCGGCTGTTTTCTTTTTGGACTTGAAAGGGAAACCCCTTCTTTCTCGCAATTATCGAGGAGATATTGCTTCTTCAGCTATAGAGAAATTTCCACAACTTCTATTAGATTCAGAAGAAGAATCTTCAGTTATTCCACCTTGTATAACTCATGATAATATCAATTATCTACATATCACACATAATAACCTCTATGTTGTGGCTTTAACACGACACAATTCAAATGCTGCTGAGATATTGCTTTATCTACATAAGCTCGTAGAAGTTCTTACTGATTACTTCAAAAGTTTAGAAGAAGAGTCAATTAGAGATAATTTTGTTTTGATATATGAATTGCTTGATGAAATGATGGATTTCGGATACCCACAAACAACTGAAACGAAGATATTACAGGAATATATAACACAGGAGAGTCATAAGCTTCAAGAATCACAAGCAAGAGCTCCAATTGCTATTACAAATGCTGTATCATGGAGATCAGAAGGTATTAGGTATAGAAAGAATGAAGTTTTTCTTGATGTTGTAGAGTCTGTTAATCTTACTGTCTCTTCAACTGGTCGTATTATTCGATCTGAAATCTTAGGTGCTGTCAAAATGAAGTGTTATTTATCAGGTATGCCTGAATTAAGACTTGGTCTTAACGATAAAATTATGTTTGATGCCACAGGCAGAAACCCTCGTGGAAAATCTGTAGAATTAGAAGATGTTAGATTTCACCAATGTGTACGTCTCTCTCGTTTCGAAAATGATAGAACTATCTCTTTTATTCCTCCTGATGGCGAATTTGAACTGATGTCTTATCGCATATCTTCTTCACCTACAAAGCCTCCTATATTGGTAGAATGTGATGTTATAGTTCATCCTGGATCTCGTGTAGAGTACTCCGTGAAGGCATTGTCTAAGTTCAAACGAAGATCAACAGCTAACAATGTAGAAATTATAATTCCTGTTCCTGATGATGCCGATACTCCTAGATTTAGAACAACAACTGGAAGTGTCGTCTATACTCCTGGAAAAGCTGCCTTGATTTGGAAAATAAAACAGTTTGGAGGCGGTAAAGAATTTGCTATGCGTGCTGAAATGGGTTTACCATCAGTAAAAGAACAAGATTCTGACTATTCAGCTAAAAGGCCTATTCAAATCAAATTTGAGATTCCATATTATACAACAAGTGGAATTCAAGTTCGTTATTTGAAGATCATTGAGCCAAAGTTACAATACCAATCATTGCCTTGGGTTAGATACATTACTGTATCTGGAGACGACTATATCATAAGAATGGCATAATTTCATTTATATAACTATCTTTTATAATATCATAATGATGTCATATCTCTTCATAAAAGTATCATAAAGGAGGAACGTCAAAGTTGCTCAATGCGTATATAGCTGAAGTTACGCAACTTCCAGCTTCAGCTTTTTCAAAAGTTCTAATACTTCATGTCTCTCAGAATTAGTTTTCTGCTCTTGAAATACTTTATCTTCCCAGCGCTTGAATATTTCCACTTCAGCATTATGTATACCATTACGAGCAGCTTCATCAATCAATATTGAGTAATTCTTTACAGCAGAGTCCCATTCTCTTATCATCCTTCTAGTAGTGATATATGCAGCGATGACGGCCATTGCGTCTATGAAAGTAAGGTTCTCCACTCCAAAAGAGTATGCCATTGTTACAGGAAGTGAAAGAGCAGATATACCAATAATTGAATTAAAGAATGCTTTAGTACCAGCCTTTTGAAGGGTATCTAGATCACTTCCTAGTAGCTTCTTATGTTCTTCAATCAATGGGTTAAGTAAAGTCTTTGCTTCATCTGAATCGAATGGTATATCATCTAGTAAAGCTCTGCCGCAGCTGAACCCATCAACTTGCCCTAAAATATAATCTAATTCTCTTGTGGCATGTGGCAAGAATCTTTCGTAGAGGAAATCTGACATTTCAGAAGATACGGTATCAGTGAGACCTAGGAACAAGCGGTACCAAGGGAATTGTTTAAGATGCATTTTCTTCAAGTGTTTTTGAAGTTTTGTTTGATACTCTAAATGTGCTTTACGTGCCCATTCAGTTCGACGAGCAGTTATAACTTCAGTTTGTTTTGCCGATAATGAAGAAACATCTTCAGTTGATGCAGTATAGTTCTCACATGTAGTTACTATTGACTTGTAAAGTTGAATGAGAGAATCATCAGAAGCAATAGTTTTTTGAAGCTTTTCAGCGCGAGATTTCTTCCATAACTCAGAATACTGACCTACATTTGAAGGAGACTCTGTTAGAAGATCTATAGCCTCGACGGCTTGAGTAGTAGAAACACTTAAAAGAAGAGAAGATATTTCAGAGTTATTATCTATTACTAATATATTAGGGAATGAAATATGTAAAGGAGACTTGAGCATATCAAGAGTGTTACCTACAACTATCCATATCGGAGCAGTCATAGCAATAGCAGAAGCTGAAGTAGGAGCGTATACTACTTCAAGGTTCGATAGTGAAGAAGATGGAAAGGTATAGATAGATTCGTCATCAGACTCAAGTGGTTGAATGCTATGATCTATAAATTCAGTAAAAGTAGGACCGTATACTAAACCGAATGGCTTATTTGAAGGTGAAGCGTCTAAATGAGCAGATAGTTCAGGCCATTCAGTAGCGAAGGGGTCAGCAACTAAAGCTTTTAGCATTCGTTTTGCAGATGGTGTTGAAGATTCGTCGAATGGAATAATAGCTACTCTATTTGGTAATGTATGTGTGAGTTGCTTTTGCAGTAAAGCAACGCGTGGGTATAAAGAATCGACATTTGGCCATAGTTCAGGTAGTCGCGATAGAATTGGTAATGCTTTCGAAGCAGGCAAAACACTGCTGTAAAACCTCTTATATATTAACATTAATAAATAAATAAAGATAATATGATTTTACAGGGGCGAAATGCTATTGTTAGAAAACAGTTTTCTATCGATTGTTTACTTTTCCTTTAATAGGCAATGTTTGGTGATGTATAGAGAAAATGGTGAATACGTTTTAGTGTTTTTTATTTGTATGTAAATATTGCTTGAAATTCAAAATCACCTAAATTACCGTTTTAGGATTAAGTAAGCCGCAGTTTAAGGAAAAACAAAATCGATTATTCAAAAATATGAGCAAAATATATCAAATCATCAAATTTCGAAAAATCGAACAAAAATAACGGTCATTTTTTCTTCTTTTGAGATGAATGCACGACACCAAATCATCTTGCATTCTAAGAGAGTGAACACTTACGAATCTTGAGAAGCAGTATTCGAATCATCTTGTTTTTCAGATGATTTTGTATTTTTTTCTGTAGTTTCGGCTGCTTTCTTAGAAGCAGCCATTTCTTCAGCCCATGATATCATTTTTAAGCGATATCGATTTGTTCTTAATAATACATCACGTATATTCTTAAGAAGGTTAATATATTCATGACTTCTTTGTACTGCCATTTGTGCTAATTGTTTCATTTCATCTGAAAATTCAGGCGTTAAATCATTATATGAGTGTGTCTGTGGTACTGCATAAAATTGTTTCTCATCAACTCTTCCAATTTCAAAATCGTATGCTGATTTATTCTTAGGAACTGCAATGCTTTTCTTTCCAGCAAATTTCCTTGTAGATTTTCTAGATTCGACCTTCTTTAAACCTTTTTCCTCTTCTGTTTGTTCTTGTACGCCATTATTAGTTTCAATTGTTGAAGTCACTGCTGATGTAATTAAGTGATCAACAGTGGACTGAACAACATCATCGATAGATTCAATTACACCAGGTACTGAATCCTCATAATCTAGAATTGATATATCTGTACCATTACTTTGTTTCCCATCCACTTCAGGAGATAATGGTTCATCTTCCTCTTCTTCTTGTTCTAGATCTTCTCCATTCTTATAGTCATTCCATAATGGTGGAAGATCATTATACGAAGGAGGCATATCATCAGCAACTAAAGAATCAAGTAAATTCAAAAGATTCTTATAGTTCTCTTGCTCTATAACAGTTATATCTAAAATCCTCTTAGCAAGAATCTCTAAAGTATCAGAAGAGTAGGTCCTCGAAATAACAGGATGTGTAAGAATATCAGTAACATCACATAAAGGTGCTAATAACTCCTCAAGTTTAATATTATTTGCAAGAAACTTATCAACATCAGAATCATGCTCAACAGTTTCAGAACCAATCTTCCTTATGACTTTTCTACGTTTCGATGCAAACTCAATATACTCATCTGGTGAATCTGAACTGTAAGGAACCCATAATTTACCTTCATGTACATATTTTGCATTCTTTTTTAACTTATTTCCTCTATTGCTTACTGCATTACCAATTGATGAATCGGAATCGGATTCTATAAACAGGGGGTTAGAACATCATCAAAGAACATAAACAATATACCTACTTACCATCATCAGCTCTATTTAATGCTTCTTTTAAGCGTCTTATTTCATTGTTAGTAAATTTCGTCATATAATCGGTAAAATTCATTGGATTCGTAAAGCTACTTACTCTATTTCTTCAAGTGAAGCGTTATCCAGCATCTCGGCGTTTTAATACAAATGTTGTTTACAAGGTCAAAAAAATACCGATAAAGAGAATGAATAGATGCCCTTTAATTGTCAATGCTAATATTGTAAAAGGAGCAGGATGATTATCAAAAATCTCAAAAGTTGATCAAAAAGACATAATTGTAGGAATAATATTATTCACTATGCTATAAACGCCAAATATTATAAGGTACTTTGGCCCAAAATTTGTATTAGATTTATGCGGTGATAGCTCAGTTGGGAGAGCGTCAGACTGAAGTGAGTAATTTCAGTTTGCTATCTGAAGGTCCTGTGTTCAATCCACAGTCATCGCACTTATTTTTTGTAAACATTACTTATTCTTTTTTTTTGTACATTTTTTGTACTGATTATCTACAATATATACCCGTTATTTTTTAAGGCATGTCAAGTAATCAAATATGTCGTTATTTCCTCCGAGGAGAATGTAGAAGAGGTTCACAATGTAGATATCTACATACTGAACCTGCTGAAATTGACAATGATAGATCTGATTCAAGAATCATTGTTAGAGATATGAATGAAAGACCCGTATATCCATTTTCTTCTTATTGTTCAAGTAATGGAGGTCGTAATTTAATTGCTGATTGTGATTTATCACCTGAAGAAGCTCGTGCTGGTTATGTTGATGCTGTAAAGAACGATAAATTACAGGAATATAATCAATTTATAGCTAATCAATCTTCAAAAGTACAATCTCTTATAGACTTCACTAAATCTCATTCTGATTGGGCTGTTAGATATCAAGAAAGATTAGATGGGCCAAATGGTGCTGATCTTAGCAAATGGGGTCCTAAAGAGAATGAAAGTGCTTCTAAACCTTCCTCTTTTGGTTCAAATACTGGTGCTTTTGGTTCGTTCGGGTCATCTAAGCCTTCTAATTCTGCTAACCCGTTTGGACAGTATGCTAATAATCCATTCAGTTCTGCTACAACTTCATCTACTAACGCTTTTGGATCAACTACAGCACAATCTACTAACGCATTTGGATCAACTACAGCGCCATCTTCTAACGCATTTGGCTCAACTACAAACGCAGCTTTTGGTCAATCTTCATTTGGCTCTACACCAAGTAACCCATTTGGAGCATCTCCATTTGCTGCTAAAACTTCAAGCACACCATCTTCTACTAGTACTACAACTGCACCCAATAATCCATTTGGAAATAGTGCGTTTGGACAGTCTTCATTTGGAACTTCTAATACTGCACCAGCATCTGCAGGTGCTTTTTCATCCGGTAACACATTTGGAAAGTCTCCATTTGCCACTGCACCAGCTTCTTCACCAGCTGCAACTGGATCAACTAACCCGTTTGGACAATCGACATTTGGTGCATCACCTTCTAATACCGCAGCTCCATCTTCTTCACCAGCTCCTGTATCTAATAATGCATTTGGAGCCAGTGGGTTTGGTAAATCTCAATTTGCTGGAAACAATTCATTTGGGCAGTCTACATTTGGCGCTTCGCCTTCAAACGCTTTTGGCCAGTCTTCATTTGGTGGTTCACCTTCAAATGCATTTGGCCAATCATCTTTTGGTGCACCACCACAGTCGTCTTCATCTGCTTCTACCGGGAATAATGCGTTTGGCACTTCTACTTTTGGATCTACACCTACTAAAACATTTGGTTCAGCGACTACAGCAACTCCTGCATTTCAATCTGCCAACACTAACCAAAAGAGTCCGTTTGGAGCATTTGCATCAAAACCTGCTCAAAGTGCTGAAACTAAGACCGACAGTAATAACAATATTGCTAGTCCTTTAAGCATAAGACCCAATCGTTTTGCTATATTAGCCACAGAGGGCACTGACGACGACAATGGAACATCTACGGTTGATGCTGCTAACAATTCTACACCAGCAGTGCAATCACCGTTTGCTACCAAACCAGGTGCAGCATCATCACCTTTTGTGAATACCTCTACAACTACACCGGCAGTGCAATCGCCGTTTGCTACCAAGCCAGGTGCAGCATCATCACCTTTTGCTACCAAGCCAGGTGCAGCATCATCACCTTTTGCTAATACATCTGCAACTACACCAGCTTCATCACCGTTTACTGCTACCTCAAGTACACCAGCATTTCCTTTTGCGAGCAATGTTAATTCAGCGTCCACACCCGCTGATCCACAACTTAATGCTCAGCAAAAGAACACTATCTCACCTTTTGGAGCGTTTGGTAGTGGCATGGCCAATTCAGAATCTCCATTTGCAGTAGCAGCAAAGAAAGCACAAGAGGCTCAAAATACCAGCACACCCGCAACAAAATTTGGAGCCACGAAAGCGGCGAATAGTTCACCGTTTGGAAGTAACAGCTCACCATTTGCAAATACGTTTAATGGGAACAATGGTGATAAATTGGGCTCAAGCACATTAGGATTTGGGAATATGGGTAAGGTATTAAGTGAAGAAACAAAACCAATAGGGACGTCCAGTGCTAATAAAGATGTCAGACAAGAATCACTACTAAAGAGAAGTCATCTCTTTGAACAGAAACTTGCACCAAGTTTACTAATTGAAGCATTCACAAAGCTTGAAATGCTTACAGATCTTGAAAAATCAGAATATGCAGCAGATCGATTCTCACTTGGATCATGCCCTGAACATCCTCCTGCGATAACATTTGTATAGGATTACATAATGAAATCGAATGAATTGGTATTTGAAAAAACAGCATAAACTTCCTAAATAAAAACTACGTAAATGACATGATACAAAACGATACAATGTGTTTTTTAAAATATGATCATCCTCATTAATACTCTACAACATATGTGTAGTACATAGAAATAGAAACAGCATATTTTACTCATCATCACCGTCCTCAGCGACAGTGACTTCGACATCAACAGCGGGGTTGAAGTAGAGAGTAGTGATTTGCTTGACAAAGTCAGTTGTGGTAATAAAGCTATAAGGAAAAATGTTAGTAAAAAACTGAAATCAAAATGCACGCGATATTTCCGCAAAGATACGTACTCAATGACGCGCTTATGGATGCGCATGTTATAAGCATCCCAAGTCTTTGAACCCTCACCGTTAGGAGTCTTACGAGTAGAGATACGTAAGTTCTTTGTAGGCATACGAATAGGTCCCTTGACATATTTGCCACGGGCACTGGTTTGAGGAACACCATCAGCATAGATCTTTTGCTTAGCAGCAGCAACGAGCTTGTTGGAGATGTCCTCAAGGATATCGACCTTACGTGAAACTAATGTAACTCGAACTTTGACGTCCTTAGCAGTCTGAACTTCCTTCTTTTCGGTGTTCATTTTTGGAATTATTTTATTTTGTGAATGTATTGTATGGAAACAAGTTGAAATGTACCTCTAGGTTTTCTACAATCAATACTACCTCGAAGTAGTTTGCGTCTATCTTTAAAATTTTTAGCTATTAAACGTGACTTCTTTAAAAGGGCTACCTAAGTATTGTTGACTTGACAACTATTAGGGGTAAATTGTTTTGCAACTAATTTATTATTTTACCCGGCATCACCAGTTATTACCTATTTCGGCCTTGTTTACCTTTACCACTGGTGTAAACAGTTTTTTGTACACTTATATTTGTTAATATTCTATTTACTTTTCTGATCCCTTGTTCATTTCATAGTAATTTACGTTATATAGCTGTTATTTGGAATTTTTGTACGTCTATCGTCTTCTTTAGGTATAAGTTAGAAGTGAATCAGTACACAAGTTTTCAAAAAGTTGCAGCTTACTATTAGTTTGCCGATTTGTCTGAAGAAGAAAGTAATTCTGTGCGCCAGAGGCGTGCACATGAAAAGAACAATTCTCGTAAGAGTGCTGTTTTTATACCTGATCAGAATGGCGAAATAAGGTTTTCAGATACTGGTAAATCCACGTCAACTCCTACTCCTTTGGCTAGAACTGCTGGAGTCATACCTGCTACTGCTGATTTGAATTCTAAACCGAAATATCCTGCTATTGGTACAAGTGGACTCTTATTTAATTTACCTAAGACTGCTTCTGTTCATACTGGGTTCAAGACTGCGAACCCAACTTTGTCACCTCGATTTGCAACGGACGCTTCAACAACTATTCCTGGTACTATACAATCTACGGAGGAGGCTAAAGAAAATGCATTGTTGAAGCAAACTGTTACTCCTACGGAACCAAAGCAACGGAAGCGTAGAGCTAGTAGAAGTGACTTACCCCTTATTCCATATCATATGATAAGTATAGGAAATCAGCGACTGATTGTTGTGATTCTCTTACTGCTTCTTCAAGTTTGCAAGTTCTACGAAATGTTTAAAAAGTATGAACGTCCTTACAGTGATCGCGATATTAATACTTGTTTTAAATATTCACTTATTGAAATATTGTGTTTGAATATACTACCTGTGCTTCGAATTCCTTATTTCAAATTCAGACCTGGAATTGCTTTCGCATTTTGCGTCATTCTTGCCGTAATTAATTTTATGGTTGTTCTCAGAATAAATACCCATTTTTATGACATATTACTCAGAATATGGTCTGCTTCAACAATGACTGATCTAGCCATTTCAGAAACACGAGTTTACACTGCTTCTATTTTAAAGAAATCAAATCGTGTACACGGTCACTTTGAAGTCAACGTTTTACCAGAATCTATTGCTACTCTTAATCCTTTTGCAGAAACTTTCTGCATTTCGCCTTCTTCTGACTCTATCTTTTTACCTTTACATATTGACTCTTTAGATCCTAAAGAAGTCTACTGGCAATACTACCCTTTGGACTCTAAGGATTCTGTCCCGAAATTGTTTTCAGCCCAGGGAGCAGATATCAAGAAGAATCTGCGCCCATCCATAGATCATAGAGATAAGTCTTCTCTCTTTTTGCATCTTCCTGTTCCTGAACCAGGTGTATATGTCGTTACAAAAATATTGGATCATCAAGGCCTTAATGTCAATTTGGCAAAATCTGCTGTCTTGGTTGCAAGCTGTCCTACTGCAGTACTTTCATCAGACGACTTCCATTCTCAAATTTCTCACAAATGTATAGGAGAGTCTTATAAGCCGACGATAATAGTCAATGGTGTTCCTCCACTTCGTGTTAAATACAAGCGTATAATTGGCGTCAGAACCCTTAATTTTGACATTGAATCTATTCAACCAGATGATTATGTGGCAACTCCACTTTCAGAGTACATTTCTTATGGTAAGATTGTGGGCAATCCAGAAAGTATGAACAGCAGGTTTTTGGCTCACACTATTGATTTAGATCTTGATAGTGTTTTGCATGTACCAGGTCGTTGGTCTTATATTATTGATGAAGTTCGAGACTCTTTAGGAAATGCTGCTAATTTCTCTTCTATCTATAAAGGGCTTAAAGATTTTGAAGCATTACGTTCTAAGAATCTTGCATGTGCAGTAGACGCAGTTTCTCGCCCAGCTATAAAGTTCATGGGCTGTGACCCTGAAGCACCTAAAAGAATTGTAAGAGATTCAAAGGAAAAGCTATTTTATAAGATTGACAAGGGTTCAGATATTGGGCCTTTCCAATTAGAAATGGAGTATCTTGCTGACGATGAAGATGATTACGTTTTGTTTAATATTACATCTGATGGACTAAACGGTTCATTTGATGTTATTAATCCTGGAACATACAGGATTTTATCTATAAATGGTGGGTATTGTTTAGGTTCTGTTCAAGAGCCATCTAAGTGCCCTGTTGTTATAGCACCTGAACCTAAACTTGATGTCAAGTTTGATCCAATTCAAGACTCATGTGCCGGTTCTATTGGTATGAATGTAGAATTATCATTGACAGGTACACCACCTTTTAAAGTTGCATATAGGGTCACTACTGATGGCAAGAAATCAACTACTCAAGTATTGAATATTGATAAGACACGATTCAAGAAAGAGTTTAAATCTGAGCAAGCAGGAAATTACACCTATGAATTTTTAAGCGTATCTGACAGTCTTTATCCTGCCGTGGTTTTAGAGGATGACAAATATAAAGCTTCACAAACCTTTTTGGTTCTTGCAGATGCTAAGTTTTCTAAAGAAAGCTTGAATCAAAATTCTTGCTGTAATGAGAAGGTAGCATTGGAAGTGCAATTGAAAGGTCAAATGCCTTATGAGATTGTGTATGAGGTTGTTCACGAGAAGACGAGAAAGTCTCACACTGTCAAGAACATAACTAGTTCTTCTTATACAATTGATAGTCCCGAGTTTAAGAAAGGTGGACAGTATCGCATTAATATAGTGAGCATAAAGGATGGTCGAGATTGTAAACGACTATTGAATCAAGAAGAAGCTAAAGTTAATGTCAGACGTGAAAGACCTTTAGTTGGATTTAGTTCTTCTGAAGATAATACATACAAAAAATCTATTAGAGATTTTGAAACCGCGAAGCTTCCCTTACGACTTGTTGGAGATGCACCCTTTACTATATCTTACGTGGAGCCCAATGGAAAGCTTTCAACCATGTCAGTTACTGACAAAGGAAAAGCATATATAACAGGAAAGCAAAGTGGCAAGTATGTTTTGAAGAGTGTTACTGATAAATTTTGCAGAGGAGAGCCTGATCCAAAGCAAGCAATTTTTGAGATTAAAGTTATGGAACGTCCCTCAGTCAAATTGATAGAAGCTCATGGTTTAAAGAAGCATAAAGACGATACAGGTATATATTACTCTAGGCCAGACATGTGTGAAGGCGAGGAAAGTTATGTAGATATTGAGTTTACCGGTAAACCTCCGTTTGTTTTGAAATATTCAGTAAAGGATAGAAATTCCAAGAGATTCAATGAGCGCAAAGAGGTTGGGTCAGTTGCATTAATGAATCAGTTTAAGATTGCACCTAATGTTCCTGGAATTTATGAGTATGCTATTGATAATGTTTTTGACAATCAATATGAGGTACAAAGTGTTGGTAGAAGCTTGAAAGACACCATCAGAATTATTCAGAAGGTAAATGAAAAGCCAGCAGCAGGATTTGAGGCACCTGGTAGGACATTTAAGTCTTGTTTTGAGAATAATCGTGATTTGGGTCCAATTGTACTTAACCTAGTTGGGAAAGCACCATTTTCAGTTGTTTTAAATTTCTTACATGATGATACAGGGCATACTGAACAGAGAACTATACTGGATATTATGACTGATGAGTATGACATCAGGTCTTTTATTCGTGATTTCAAGATAGGCCGTCATACGATAAGTGTTGCATCAGTTTCAGATAGCTTAGGATGCAGTAATGTGTTTGGATCTAATTCAGAGCAAGTTTATGTCTGGATTACGCCTAGTCCTACAATTGTTCCTTTGCATTCCAGTAATCATCTTTGTGTTGGTGATTGGCTTTCTTATTCCCTTTCAGGAAACAGTCCATTTAAAGTTGGATATATATTTAACGACAACGAGATTACAGCATCAACTAATACACAATTTAATCGTTTTGCAGCTGAGCCAGGAAACTTTTCTATTGTATCATTAGAAGATTCTTCAAAATCTTGTCAAGTGAAAGTGAATCTAGATCCTATTATTATTCATGATTTACCATCTGTTAGTTTGGCTGAAGGTGGTATACAGATTAGAGATGGAGATCATACAGGTATAATTTTCACTTTTAAAGGCGTTCCACCATACACACTTCAATATAGTAGAAGTGAGAGAATTGGAACATCTAGTCAGTATCAAGTGGTGGATACGTACACGGTAACTGATATATTTGAGCCGTCATATACCATTTGGACATCTACACAAGGTTATTACCAGCCAATATCAGTACATGATAAGTATTGTTCTGCATAAACAGGACTTTAGCTATTTAATGAAATCAATGTTATTTTAATTATTCCTTAAGTGAAACAACAGAATCAATAAGATCAGCTCCAATTCTCTTTATTTCACCTATAATTGCTTGAGTATTCAATGTAACAGATTCAAGCTCAGAAGAGTGAATAGGTTTGCTATTGAAGGGCAATATAGCTTTGAAATTAGAAGGTTGAATATAGCGAGGGTTCCATAAAAGATAAGCTTCAGAGAGTTGTAATTCATTGTAAAAGAGAACAATTGAATCTCCATAGACTTTCTTTAGTTCATCAATGAGTTCCATTCTTGCATCAAAATTGACATCAGGATGCATGTCAAAAGTGTTATTAAGTGTCAAGTTTTTGTATTCAGATCGAGATTTAGATCTTCGAGGCTCCTTGAATGAAATCTTTAAATCAAAGATATTAGTTGCAGAAGTGAATAATGCATCAGTATCAAATGAAATACTTGGTGATTTTAGAAGTTGAACTGCAGCACGAGCTAATGTTGTTATACGATTTGCAATCAACCTTGTAGGTCCATCTACAGTGAAAAGTTGAGTATCCATTTTGTGAGCAGTAGATACGACAAACCAAGCTTGTCTATCACTTGTAGAGAATCTCTTTATTTGAGCTTGAAGTTCTGATGTCCATTTTTTGATCAATGTAGAATCTTCTTCTTTACTAGGGTGAATAACAAGAGGATCATGTCTCCAGTCCCATTCAGACAAGAACAGTAAAACCTTAAAAAATCCACTTGATGGTCTACCTGGAGCAGCACAAGTAGTTGGACTTAAAAAGACGTACATTACCACAAGTTCAATAACAGGTTCAGAAATATGAGAAGAAAGAAAATGCATAGATAGCCAATATTTTACCATTCTTAAGGTTTGACAAAAAGAAGAGTATTGGTAGCTGATAGTTCTAACGTCACGAGTATGAGAAATAATATTCTCAATTTGTTGATGAATCTTTAAAGAAGTATGAGCGTACTGCTTCTCTTCAGGAAAATTAACAGTATTTATCATTCTGCGATATAAGATATGTTCAAGTTCATAAAACACACGTAAACGGACAATAAACCCAGTAGAACAATAAATGTCTATAAAAGAATTGTTTCTAGTAGTATCATTTTGGTTTTCAAGGCCAATACAAACTTGATAATCATTTGAATGATCTTCTAAAAGATTAGCAAGAGCTAATAAGAAAGCAGTCTTTGTCTTCTGAACAGCTATAAGCTCATCAGGCCATTTCCCAGAAGGATCAAAAATTATATAGCCTTCAACTACTGAATTCTCAATTAAGGAACCAAAAGGTTTAGGAGGTTTCAAAGAAGTGAAAGTAGATACTGAGTTAGAAGGTACAACAGTCTTAATAAGAAGTGGTAAACCTTCAAGATTGCGCATAGTTTCAGCAAGTTTGTTGAATGTATCTACAGCAGTTTTAAAGAATGTAATAGATTGAACCAATCCATTAGAGCCTTCAGGTAAAGAATAATTGACATCATCACCTTGAAATTCAAGAGATGATTCTCCTCTAATTGGAATATCAAAATGTCTTTCAAATAAATAAGATATCACATCTACAAGTACAGATTTACCCGAAGATGTTTTCCATAGAACGACTTCAAGAATAGTACTATCAGCAAACCGTCTAAGTTCAGATTTTTCACCCCAAAAGCCTCTAAAAGATTTGCAAGCAGCTTGATCATCCATAGGAGGTCCTTTAATCATTGGATTTTCGTTATTTGATGGACTTAATACCAAACCAACATAGAAGTCCAATGGATTTGTCTCTTCTTGAAATAATGAATGATTCAAAGCAAAAGAAGAAGTTGATTTATTAGTAAATACCATTAAAGATATACATCTATCAGTAAGGCCACGTTTAATAACTTTGTATATCCTGCGCACCAAAAATAGATAATAATTAGAAAATTGAGCTTCAGCTTGAGCATTGTATCTATTATCATAAAGCTGAGACTTTTGAGGTATAATAAAAGAGATATCAGATGTGAAAATAGGGTGATATTTCTTTAAGAATAAAGCATCAAAATGATCAAAATTTTGATCATTAAGAAGGTTTAAAGATACAGAAGCTTGATACTTTAGATTTTCATAAGCACATTCTGAAACTTTATATAATAAGTTAATTCCAAAAGTTTCATCGAATAAAATAGGTATTTCTGATTGTGAGAAATCAGGTTTAGATTTCATAAGAGATTGTCCACTTGAAGAGAAGATCAATGGTTCAGATTTCAAATCAGAAGATGCTATATAAAGTAAAGTTGCTTTAAACAGCTGATATGAAGTAAAACCAGAATGTAAATGTTTATTCTGAGCATTCTTACTGTTAAGTAAAGCAGCCATAAGCATTGTCCATTCAAATCCACCAAAACCTCCTGACATAATATCTCCTGACAATAAACGACGAGATAACCATAATTTTCCAAGTATTATAGCCTTTGAAAATTCAGGACATTGACGTAGATTTTTAACAATGTATGAAAGATGTATATCGTATGAACAATCAGAAAGAACAGATGAATTATAAAGCACAGTAGAAGTATCTACAGATTCCCGATTAACATCATACCTTATTGCTGGTTTATTATAGCTAAGTCTTTGTATATCTAATGTATCAGTAGCAATAGAAGGAAGAATTCTGATATGTAAATCATTAGATATCTTCACAGAAAGTATTGGCTGTAGATAATTACCGTTCAGGAATTGGTATTGAGCATCAACTCCTGCGTCTCTAAGTATTGAAGCAATTGAAGCTAAATAAAAAGATCTCTTTTGATAATAACGGTAATCTAAGCAATCCTTCAAAGAGAACAATTCAGAAGGCATAACAGCTTGAAGGTCTATTGAAGTAGAAATGTTTGGTACTTTCAAAAGTGATTCAGTTACGAATGATCCAACAACAGCAAGTTTTGGAGCTTTAAAAGCAAAATTATAACTAATTGAATCATCAGGTTTATTATGTGTCCAAGGTATAGATATTTGAATACCATGAAAATATGATAAAGCTTCTTTAGTTGTAAAAGGTCCGATAGAAGAAGCTGATTCTATTATTTGTTTAAGGTTTTGTATATGTTCATCATGATAATTCACAGTATATTTTACATCTTTAAGCAATGAAATAATCTGCATACGAAAGAAATTACTCTTATAAGTAGAATCAATATCAACTACAGATTGTACTTCTTGATCAGTATTATGTAATTTGTTCATAATCTTTGATGGTTCATGTACTTTTTCATTTTCATTCTCTGACTCAAAGCCATTCCAACTGTCTGAATCACTCATAATTAAGCAAAATTGATAAAATCTGATAAATAAACAAGTCGTCGATAAATAAACAACCCTCTCTTAAGAAATTTGATGCAGATTGAATTCTCGAGGAATTTTTTTAAAGTTTGCGAAAAGTTAAATTCATTTTACACTTTTCAGCCCTATAAAGATCTACTAGGGGTAAATACCATCTTCGATGAAATCATGGGAACCGATCCGCTCGAGAATCAAACTTCTTCTATTTCAATTTTTAACCATAAAATAAACGCATATTTTGTTTTAGTCATACAAAGTTTCAGACTTGTAGAATATAGGTGACTGTTTAAATTTATAGAACGCCTTATTTTTTTGAGCTATTATGACTACAAATACTATCTTACCTCAATTAGGTAAACCTATACCTGCCGGAGAGAGACATGCTGTTTCGGTCTCTTTACCTACATGGGATGCAAATGTAGGCTATGAAGAAGGTCAAGAATGGGTTGTAAAGGCTATGGAAACAGGATATCCGAGATTTCGTATTCATGATGATGTTCAAAGGTTGAATGATTTTATGTCTCGAAAATATGGTAAACCTGAAGAAGCATGCTTAACTTTCCATTCATTTAAAGTTGCAACTGAATGTCGCAGCTTTATATTGAAATATAGACCAGATAGTTCAGTAAGAGTTGTACAGATATCTATTCCTGCTTTAAAGAGTGTTCCTGGCAGTACAAATGAACCTTTATGTGCTGTGTTTTTTCCTAATGAAGTATTCAGTACTGCAAAGGAGTATTGGCAACATTCAGGTAATATTGTATCTAGTAGATTTGCTGAATACTGTCATAGATCTCTTGCTGAAAGGTATCAAAGAACTTCACAAAGTACAAAACCTCCACATAGACAGTACGCTAGAGAAGCAACACCTGATGCAGTTGATTCATTAGAACAACAAGAAATGGGTGAATTCGTTCAAGAGAGGTTTGGAAGATTATTAAATATACAACAAACTGAACTTGCAAAAGTTGCTCTAAGACGTAGAATCGCTGGCACATCTGATGATTCAAATATTACAGGCGATGTTGAAAATGATGATGAAAGCACAACTATCGAGACTAAAACTAAACCAAGTACTAGAAAGGATCAGTTGTCTGAGGAAAGTGTGTTCTTATATCCTTCTGGAATGAGTGCTATTTATAATGCTCATCAATTGGCAATGTCAGCTGGTGATAGATCATTAAAGAGTATATGTTTTGGGTTTACTTATGTCGATACATGTAAAATTCTCGAAAAATTTGGACCAGGTGTTCTTTTTTATGGGAATGGTGAAGATAGAGATATTGATGATCTTGAATCAAGACTTATTGCAGGTGAGAAATACTTGGCTCTCTTTTGCGAATTTCCTTCTAATCCACTCTTAAAATGTCCTAATTTAAAGCGTATATACGAACTAGCACAGAAGTTTGGTTTTTATGTGGTAGTAGACGACACTATTGGAAATTTCATTAATGTTAATGTCTTAGATCATGCTGATATTGTCTGTTCAAGCTTAACAAAACTTTTCTCTGGTGATAGTAATGTAATGGCTGGTTCTTTGATTATTAATAACGACAGCAGTCATTTTCAAATATTATTGAAACAATTACAAAAGAATTACGAGGATCTTCTTTGGGCTGAAGACGCAATTATGCTTGAAAGAAACAGTAGATCATTTGTTTGTCGTGCTCATAAGATTGATGCTAATGCACGAAAATTATGTGAGTTTTTAAGGAATAGCACGCATGTGAAGACTGTTTATTATCCTTTATTTAATGATACATGCAAATATTATGAAGCGTGCAGAAACCCGGAAGGTGGATACGGTGGATTGTTTTCTATGATTCTAGATACCCCTAGAAATGCTAGAGTGTTTTATGATGCTTTGAATACTTGTAAAGGACCAAGTTTGGGAACAAATTTTACTTTAACAAGTCCTTATGTTATTCTTGCTCATTATAATGAATTGGATTGGGCTGCTCAGTTCGGTGTTCCAAAGGATCTTATACGTGTATCTGTTGGTTTAGAAGATATCGATAAACTAATTGAAACTTTCAAGACCGCATTGGATAAGCTTGACGTTCATAATGAATAATTATGATACGATAGCTGCATCTTTCAAAAGGGCCGAAGTTTAGCTGTTTTTTTTGCGACAACAACTATAAAATGGGGATAAGAGAATTCATTGTTTCTCTATGGGATATTAAGTATTGTTCACGTATGGGTATACCGATGCCAATTTGGCTACATTAAGTGACTATTCTTGTACATTTATGAAACATGTAATGTATATGTGGCGTATAAGTCACATGTATGAAATGTGAACATAAGTTAGTAGTATAAGAAATTTCTTAAACATAAGCTATTTGTTCAATATAATTGATGAAAAAACGCGTAATGTAAATCATAAAATCACGAAATTGTAAAGTTATAGTTTACCCGGTATGAGATAATTTTTTCTGCATACATTATCTATCCCATAGTGCAACGCTACCTAACCTTAATCTTCATAGGCTAAAATTTCATCACGACCTTTCTCTCCTTCTTTTCATATTTTCATAGTATTCGTTTCACAGTTTAACATAATCGTGTTATTTCATTAGAAATTTATTAAATTAACAAATTTCCTAATCCAAACAATTTGGCTGTATTTACAAGTGCTTTTTAACGGTTTGAAACCTTAGAAAAGGACTTTAATAACATATAAACGCGTCAAGTCAAACGATTGTGATACTCTCACAAAAGATACACGTGAAACCTAAATCGGCGTATCACTTTTTTCTTACACATTTATTCTCGAATTTTAACGTGTTTTCTTACTTATT
Source organism: Tortispora sangerardonensis (assembly GCA_030566855.1). Classification (NCBI taxonomy): domain Eukaryota; kingdom Fungi; phylum Ascomycota; class Trigonopsidomycetes; order Trigonopsidales; family Trigonopsidaceae; genus Tortispora; species Tortispora sangerardonensis. Next base: position 41,983 of record JAKUBJ010000046.1, on the reverse strand, counting down.
GGTTTTTACTATTTATTTTATTATGCCTGTTTTAAGTGAAAAACGTAATATCAATGAAGTTGGTCCTCCACGAACTGCAGATAGTCTCCCTAGAAAGGTCTCAAGGGTTGATCATTCATCTGATAGTCCTGGTAGTCGCCAACGCGAACTTGAAAATGAAAATGATGACGATTATACAACTAATCAAACTCATGTCGTTTCTAATGGTAGATCTTCTATTGTACCTGGCACTGTTATAAAGCTAGTCATATCAAATTTCATGTGCCATAAACATCTCGAAGTTACTTTAGGACCTGCTGTTAATTTTATTGTAGGTCATAATGGATCAGGTAAAAGTGCTGTATTAACAGCTCTTATGATTTGTCTTGGTGGTAAAGCATCTGCAACTAATCGTGGCCACAGTATTCAAAAATTTGTTCGTACTGGTGCTAAATTTGCTAGACTTATTGTTACCCTTGCAAATTCTGGCCCTGGTGCTTATAGATATGATACATATGGTCCTGAAATTTCTATAGAGAGGAAATTTGATACAAATGGAAGTTCTAGTTATATTGTAAGAGGTCATGATAATCATGTTGTTTCAAGGACTTTTGATGAAGTTGAGTTAATAACAGATCGATTTAACATAATGACCGATAATTCTATGGTTGTAATGACTCAAGATGCTGCTCGTTCTTTTATATCTGCTGCTTCAGAACAAAGTAAATATGCTCTTTTCATGCGTGGTCTTGCTCTTTCAGATTTAGAAATGGAGTTGGCACGTGTAACAAAAACTATTGAAGATATTGGTGAAATTCTTATAAAGAAATCAAGTGAACTTAATGTTGAACAACGTAATTTATTGTTACTTCAAGGCAAAGTCGAAAGATCTTCCGCCCAGATAGATCAGCAGAAGAAAATTGTAACACTTACTCAGATTCAGGCCTGGAACGTTGTTAGAATTCTAGAAGAAGAGCGTTTAGAAATTGTTAATTATATCAAGGATCTTACCGATGACAACGAGAAGCTGGAAGCTGTATTAATGGGGATGGTCCAGAAAGAACAAACCTGTTTGGATAGACTTAACCAAGCTAACGAGCAATTTACAACAGCCGAAGAAAATGTGAAAAGTTTTGATGAGCATTATACAACTTTGCTTGCGCAAGACAGTATGGCATCACGAAAGCTTGAAGCTCAAAAGAAAGATGAAAAGGAAATTCAGCAGAAGATTAGCGAAGCTCAGAGATCCGTGGACCGTTATAAAGAAGAGCTTAAGAATCTATATGAGCAATCGGAAAATTCACAACGTTTACATGATGAAATAGCAAAACTCGAGTCTGAAAAGGTAAGACTCGAAGAAGAAATGAATCAACTACGAGCCACAAAGAATGAAAAGGAGCAGAAGCTGGATAAAGTTAAGAACTTGATACTTCCTTTAAGCAAGGAGAAGAAAGAGTTAGAGAATGCATTAAACGTAAAAAAGGCAAGTCTGAAGGAATTACAACAGTCGAGTGCTAATAAGGTTACTTTTAGCCAAGATGTTATGAGACTAGACCAAATGCTTGAAAGGTTACCTGATAATCATTTTGATCACAAACCTATTGGACCTGTAGGAAAGTATGTTTCTATTAAGCCTGAACATGAAGAGTGGGCATATATCCTTAATCAAATTTTGGGATCTAGCCAACTGTCTGCGTTTGTATGTAGGACAAGTGCAGACCAGAACAGACTACAAGCTTTTATGAAAAAGCACAATTTGAAGAACATTCATATTATTACTCGTGCAGATGATAATTATTCTTACCCAGAACCGCATGGAGAGGGATTGTTGACTGTGCTTAATGCAATTAACGTGGAAGATGAATATATCAAGAGATTGTTGATTGATCTTGCTAAAATTAATTCTACTATTCTGGTGAAAGGACGTAAGAATGCAGAACAAGTTGTGGAGCAACATAGAAATTCTGGCATTTCACAATGTATTGCTATGGACCATAGGAATTCTGAAGTGGGATATCGTGTGGGAATTCATCAAGCCTCTAATGCACCTATAAATGCTAGAAAGACAGGTTTATCAATTAAAGTTGACAAGGGAATGCTTGTACGCGATTTGAATACGGATATAAGAGAACTGCAAGATAATATACGACAACTCGATAGAGATATGAGTGAACTGAAGGCAAACAGGCTTGAAATCGATAATGAGATATCAGATATAGTGACTGATATGAAGAAAGGCAAGAACAGAACTACTAGATTAGAGAATGACATAGACGCAAAGCACGATGACCTTTCTCGAGCTCAAAATGATTCGGCGTTGGATAAGCTTGAGGATATGATTAGGAAGAATACCGAGAGTTTAGAGAACTACAGAAGCCAGTCTGAGACCATCAAAGAAGGTAGGGAACCGTTGTTGAAAGACAAAGAAGCTACACAGGCTGCTATTGATAGTTTTGACAAGGAACTACAAACTAGACGTGGATTTGTCACTGATGCTAGAGAAGAGGTAGAGAAATTAAGTCAAAGGCTAAATAGTATTCGGGCAAAAAGCAAACAAATTGAAACTGCACGATCTAACGCTACAGAGAATATTAAAAAATCAAGTGCAGAACTTGTTAATGCCGAAGCAGAAATTGCAGAAAGAACAGAAAAGACTTTAAAAATATGCCCAAGAGTTGAGATTCCACCAGAGTACTACGACGATGCAGTTATTCAGAAAGAAATAAGTGATATTGAAGAAATGGCAGAAAGGTATAGAGAGGAAGTGGGGTTATCTATTGAAGTGTTAATGGAGAAGTTTGAGAAGAGTAAGACTGAAGTTGCCTTGGCTGAGGAAAAACTAGAAGGATACAGAGAACTTTATAGAAATTTTGAGCAAACTCTGGAAGTTAGGACGATGTTTTTTGAAAGTCGTAGTCGACAAGTTATCTTACGAGTCAAGGAATCATTTATAAGAGCTTTAGAATGTCGTGGATATACTGGAACACTTACAGTTGACAGAGAGAATGAGAAGTTAGTAGTGAATGTTGAAACTCAAGATTATAACTTAAAGGGCAACAAAAAGAGCAATACTAAGACATTGTCAGGAGGAGAGAGATCATTTACACAGATTTGCCTTATTTTAGCATTGTGGGAAGCAATGGCAACACCACTTCGTGCACTTGACGAGTTTGACGTTTTCATGGATGCAGTTAATCGAAAGATGAGTATGGATCTTATTACTGAAAGAGCTATGCCTTCACAGTATGGAGGATTTGGACAGTTTCAAACAGTAATTATTACACCACAAAGTATGGGCGCAGTTAAGCAAGCGCCTGGTATTGACATTTTCAAGATGCCTGATCCTAGAAGTGAACCAGGAGCTGAATGAAAAGGAGGGTTTACCTAATGGAGATCTTACAGATGTATTATAGATATATAATAGCTAAATAATGCTACATTTTTACTCAAAAAATATCGTGATTTCGAATTTCTTTGACAAACATATATTTACCCTGACACTATGTAAAATCACTCAATCTGACCATTCAAGTACAAAAACCCCCCGCCAAAAGCGCAATACACCACGCACTTTTCTTCTTCTGTTCTTTACACAATATATTACCGAAAGCAACAATACTTATACGTTTTTGATTGAATATTAAGATATTTTAGGAACAAATACACATTAATTGGTTGAGAGAATAGCAATTAAAAGTTTAATTATTACTTTTGTCGCTCCCTATTTAATCATCAGAAAGTCCAGTCCCTTTGATTTCTACTTATCGCTGAACAATCCTATATCACCTTTTTACCACAGTGAAACCAATAAACAGCCTGTCACATATTAGACTTTTGTTCGCTATTTAAATCTTTCTTTTTTTCACATATCTCTTTATACTGCAAAAAAGTCTTGTTTATAAGCGGTATATTTGTATATTTCTATTTCTTTTTGGTTATCGTCTTACTATAAAAAAGAAAATGAGTGAATGGAAAACGCAATTGAATTTACCCCAAAAGGACCTTCGTCCTCAGACAAAAGATGTCACTGCTACTAAAGGAACAGAATTTGAAGACTTTTACCTTCGAAGAGAACTATTAATGGGAATTTTTGAAGCTGGGTTTGAAAAGCCATCGCCAGTACAAGAAGAATCGATCCCAATTGCTCTTATGGGAAGAGATATTATTGCTAGAGCCAAAAATGGTACAGGAAAGACAGCAGCTTTTATAATTCCAATGCTTGAAAAGATTGACACTTCCAATGATTACACACAGGCTTTGATTTTAGTACCCACTCGAGAACTTGCTCTACAAACAGCCAACGTATGTAAAACTTTAGGTAAACATATTCCCGGTCTTCAAGTAATGTCTTCATTCGGTGGTACTAATCTTGCTGATGACATTGTTAGATTACAAGATCCTATACATGTTATAGTTGGTACTCCTGGAAGAATTCTTGATTTAGCTGGTAGAGGTGTTGCAAAGTTTGCCAATTGTCCTTTTTTTATTATGGATGAAGCTGATAAACTTCTGAGTCAGGAGTTTACAAAGATTGTTGAACAACTTCTTACTTCCTTTCCTAAGGATAGACAGATTATGCTGTTTTCTGCTACGTTCCCTATTGCTGTTAAATCTTTCATGGACAAGCACCTTACTAAACCATATGAGATCAATCTTATGGATGAACTTACATTAGAAGGAATTACTCAGTATTATGCTTTTGTTGAAGAGAAACAAAAATTACTTTGTTTGAAGAGTTTGTTTTCTAAACTTCAGGTAAATCAGTGTATTATTTTTTGCAATTCATCGAATAGAGTTGAATTGCTTGCTAAAAAGCTTACTGAATTAGGATACTCTACTTACTATTTACATGCTAGAATGCCTCAACAAGATAGAAATCGTGTATTTCACGATTTCAGAAATGGAAATGCAAGAAATTTAGTCTGTTCTGATCTTTTCACTAGAGGAATTGATATTCAAGCTGTTAATGTTGTTATTAATTTTGATTTTCCTTCAACTGCAGAGACTTACCTCCACAGAATTGGTCGATCTGGCCGTTTTGGTCATAGAGGTTTAGCTATTGATTTAATATCTTGGAATGATAAAGAGAATCTTTACAAGATTGAACAAGAACTTGGTACTGAAGTTTCACCAATCCCTAGTCAAATTGATGCATCTTTGTATGTGTATGAGAACCCGGATGCTATACCAAGACCTCAATTTGATCTTCCTACGAGCACTCCCAATGCTCATGCCAACAATCATCCCAGGCACAGTTATAATGGGCGTCAGAATGGTCAAGGTGGCCAAGGTCATAATAACAGACCTAGAAATGATCGAAATGATCGTTATGGTCCATCAGGTGGGAACTTACAACCAGTAGCACAACAGAATTTTAGATCTTAGATTTATTATTCTATTTTTTTTAAGAAGCAATGTGATGATCCTACGGTTTATCAGTTTACTTAAGATCTGGCTGACGTCACACACATCATTATTTTGTGTTTACTTCTTTGCTTGCATTACTAAGTACATACGAATCTTGTTTATTCCTTGAGTATCTACTATATGTGTGAGATTTGATTTTGATGAAAGAAATTACTATTTCATATTTTTCATAGTGTAAGGGGACGCCTAGTCATAGCTTACGAATGGTTGGATGAAGTAAGTGATATGTCTACCATATATTCATTATTGCTATCTTTTTGTAGAATGTAGATTGTAATATTCATAGTTTTAGAACTTTGTATCAATTTATTAATGATTTTATTTGTGATCGACGATTTATTAAACTTTAAGACAGTGATATATTCTTTTTTAATTTCAACTTTGAATTCACCCTATGCGCCCTATTTAGTGAACACACCAAGTACTACATCTTCAAAGGCATACTCAAAAAATTGAAGCATATATTTGGTTAAATTTATCCCACAAAGAGAAGTTATTATGAGTGAACCGATATATGGGAATTACTTCGATAACTGGAAGACAGTACAGATATCAGCAATTGCATCTGTAGCAGAAATTTGTTTGACTTATCCATTAGAATACATCAAAACAGTAGAGCAACTTGCTTCAAGATACCCTGTAAAGAATATTGAAATCAATGTACCTAATAAATCCGACACTAAATCGAAAAGTAATAATGGACCAAGATTAGCTAAAGCTAGGCCAGCTGCAGATTTTGGTAGTAACCTTCCTTTACAAATTCGAAAGTTTCCTGATTTTATGTCTAAACCTTTAGCAGAGCCAAGTTTAGGTGATGTTGGATTACGATGGTATAGTGGATTAGGATCAGTTTTAATGGGATCATTAATGAAAACAGGAGTAAGGTTTGGCGTATATAGTTATGTTTTGAAAAAAGAATGGAATATAGACGATCCAACAAAGATGATGATGGCATCTATGACAGCAGGATGTGCAGAAAGTTTAGTGATTGTACCTTTTGAAAATATGAAAATAGGAATGATAGAGAGATCAGCATTTGGAGAACCTAAGAAGACAGTATTTAATATAATGAAAGATCGAGGATATGTTGGATTATTGCAAGGATGGGGGCCTACATTGATTAGGCAAGTATCTAATTCAGCAGTCAGGTTTACAGTGTTTGCGAGCATTTTGCAATTGTCTACAGGTAATATACCCGAGACTTATGCTAATGCAGGAGGAGCGCTTGCAGCATCAGCAGCAGTAGTTGCACTTACGCAACCGATTGATGTTATTAAAACTAGAATGCAAACTTCAGATGCACCATTAATATACAGAAGGAATAGTTTAAGAGCATTATATTTTATATTTTTGTCATCAAATACACCACTTAAGACGATGTGGGCAGGGTGGCAAGCTAGATTTTTTCGTGTGACGCTTCAAGGTATTATTGTTGCACAATTGTATAAGTTTTTGAATTTTGGGAGTAAATAGTGATTATAATCGGTTTTTAAAAGCACGTATATGGAGCGTAAATGCGATAAATGTGTATCAACGAGTTGAAGACGAACGTCAATGGATTTGTTAAATAAGATATCGATCGGCGATATTAACGTGTTATACGCGTACGCGAATTTCATGCATGAAAATCTTTATATGGAACATCTAGGTTACAGATAAATCTAACTGTACAGTTAAACGTCGATCGGTCGTTAGTATAATCGATTTATGAGCGACTATAATGGAGCTCTTAATTAAGGGGGGAGCATTATCCTATATATGTACGTTTGAGATAAAAACGCGCGATCTATCCCATATATCCCATATATGGTGGAAAGGAATAAAGGGTTAACCCTTAGGAATATTCGACTTTTTTATTACTGCGATTAATATTTGATCCTCAATTAACCTTCTTCTTTCCTATTTTCTTTCCCCCACATATCTCTTTCACTTATACATTTTCTTTCACTTTTCTTGCTATTACAATAAAATCAAAAATTTACTTGATTTTTTTGTTTATTTATCTAATACACAAATTACAATTGTTAAATTGAGATTTCTTTAAAAGAGAAAAGGTGACGAATTCTACGGTTAAAATCTATTTAATAAAAGTCACAAAATAGTGTTTCCGATCGCCTTATAAATCTCACACGTTCTTTCAGCTTTTACCTAACTTTTTTCTTCTTTCCTCTACATACCATCCGAAAGAAATTATAACAACAAAAAAGCTCAAAATCGAGAAATATTTAATTTATTAACTTATTGTTATTATTATATATTGCTCATTTATATTTGGAATTGATTTATTATCAAGAAGACTTTACTTCATAAGTCAAGTTCTTGAAATTCAGGGGGTGGTGTACCGCGCACATTATACCTACGAAAGAGTATATCGAGATTACATCGACAATACAGCGTCAATATATCTAGAATAAGCAATTGTGAATAGATAATTGGCTATAAATTTAAGTCGCTTTGATACAGATAAAGAACTTACGCAACCCTGCTACTGTTCTTTATAATATTACAAGATAGAACAAAAGAGATTTACAATATACCAATCTACGCCTGTTTTGGTTACTAGTTACTTAAAAAAACGTGTTCAGTTGATACTTTGTTACAAATAAGAAGTATTAGTTAAACAATATTTTGTCGCGATATAAGCTTATCACGCAGATCATCTTATACCACTACAAAACCTTCTTTCTTATAGTTTAGAGCACGGACATTTGATCTCTAGTTATTGAAAGAGCTGATTAATAAAAAAAAGAATAATCAGTCAATTATTACCTAACATTTGATTCATTTACTTCCTTTCTGATTGCGATGCTAATGCCTAAAAGATCAAGAAATTCTTTAGTTTTAGGGTTTTTAATTATTGTAGGGTTGTTTCTCCTCATTGCTCATAAACAACGGGATTCCAGAAGTTTACTTGACATACTTGCCTCTGTTCCTGGTGATATTACCGGTAATTCAGAAACTCCAGACAGTCAATCTCTTGCATCTAAAGAAGGAATGCCTTTCGAAGCAGCTAAAGAATTCTCTGCCATTTTGGCTTTGGCACCCGTTGTCGTGTTTTCCAAATCGTACTGCCCCTATTGTCGTGCAACTAAGGAACTTTTGTTTAAGACTTATGAAATATATCCTAATCCTGTTGTTGTTGAATTGGACAAACATCCCAATGGCGCAGAATTACAACAGTATATTGCTTCTCAAACTGGTCAAAGAACTGTTCCTAACGTTTTAGTCAATGGTGTAAGTAGAGGAGGAAATGATGCTATGCAATCATTACACAGGTCCGGAACTCTTGCTTCAAGTTTTAGAGATTGGTCTGATAAGAAAGTAAAGGTTAGTGTAAATTCTGGCTCTCCTGAAAGTGTTCAAGAAGTCGAACCTGGTCCTGTTGGTCCTCAAGAAGGTAGCGATCCCGTTAAAGAACTTTCTAGATAGATTTATTTGTTTCATTCATTGTTTTGTTAAAAAAAGATGGACAAAATTAAGCACTTTGACAGTACTTAATTTTGCTTAACTGTACTACTTTATTTTACTGCTTAATGTACTACTTACTCTGTTGAATTGATACAATTTATACAACAAGACTATATCTGTACTCATATGGTCTAATTATCTCATGAAAATATAACAAAAGTAACTAAACTAACACACCTTATAGATCGAAATGAAGCTGTAAATCACAATTCATGAGTTGTTATCTTAAGTAAGGAGTATGTGATTTGATCTTAAGGAATGCGCGTATATTATGGGATACAGTCGGTTCACATATCGTTCCCACATGGCGGGAAGTTTATGCTATCTTTGCAGATACTGTTCGAGCCTTACAAGTTATATCTAGTAATTCTGCGCCTTTTATCTTGTTTACATATGCAGTACTAATCTATCCCATACTTACTCCTGACATTCCTAAGTCAGATATCGTAGACACATACCGCCATTATAGATATTGCACTTTCAAGCTGCATTCCATGTCTTGATCTTTTGACGTATCCCGGAAGAGACAATAATAATTATATAGCATACATTGTGGGGAGAGTAATTAGCTCGCTTTGTTCGCTGTCAACTTCATCAATGCGATACGGCATTTTTTAGCGAACTTTTAGTAAGTGTAAGAAACCCAGTTATAAACCGCATAATCTTGCTACATTCTTACTCGTTGACTTTGTTACAATCAACCACAGGGCTGGGAGATATAAGCAATGAAACGTTTATAATCAGTACAGTAGGAAATCGACGACTTAAAAGTAGAATGTAACTGAACTAAAATTCTCACCCGAAGACTAAAATGTGGCTAAATTGTTTTTAAGCCTGCACCAATTTTTTTAGTTCTATACCAATGTAGTATCTTACATCAGTGTAGCATGTAATATAGTTAAAATTTTGGTGCAGTACAATCATATAGTACTGTGCTCCTTTTTAGATTCAGCTAGCTTCATTTGGATTAAGCGATTTGGTTAATCACACGATCACACGATTAACCGTATAGATCTAAACGCTTATTAAATGCATGTAATATTTATCAATTTTATGGGGGGCATATCTAATAACGATCCGTACCTTTTGGTTTTGCGGGGGGACGTATCTGCAACACCATCATCAACCGAAATGCTTTACATAATGCTACAAGATTCTTGCTGATATGACGTATTGCGTAACAATCTCTCAAGACAAGAATATATTCATGAGTGGTTTACACATCGCAATGTAAATTGCTCTATAATGAATCATTCATTAAATATTCGCACTTAAGGTAATAGAACATTGGATATTAAATCTCATATTATATTATGGAATTTTCTTTGAAAGGAAAGTGGCACATACTCATGCATGCGTTATATCTACAATCGGAAATCTAACAAAGCGCATAAGGGGCCTGGATCCTTAAAGTGAGTCATTGAAACGGTTTAAATGTAAGCACAATCGATCTTAATGTTAAACGCATCATGATACCTGAGGAGTCTTGTTCTCTACTGCAACCAATATACTGTTGCATCCTCTCTCAAGTTGGTTGAAACCGTGCCATTTATCTCGCCGCCACGATAAGACGAAGTTAGCTTCTTTATTGCGGAATGGTTGAACGTATCGGTTCTCATAACTTTGTTTATTTTAAGTGCGCCGTTAGAAGAAACTGATAGCAGCTGACCGTGAATCTAAAACTAAAATGTCACGGTATATATGCGCATCTGCTCGGTTTAACTGACGCCTCTTTTTAATTATCTGATGCATAATCATATATAAGGGTCTCATATATCCAGTTTCTTATAATGTCTGATTTCTTTAAATCATCTTCATATATCTGTTTGCCTTTCCTTATAAGATCAAGCACTAAATTTATTTCTTTTTGAATTATGAATTCTAATGAAGAGAAAGATGTCGTTCAATACGACAAGTCTGCCAGTTTAAGCTCAAATGATGCTCTTGATAGTTTAGATGAATCTGGCTTAATAATTCCAACAGAGGAAGAATTACAAACCTTGCCACGGGTAAGAGACAACATACCAAAAGCGGCTTTGATAATGACCCTCGTAGAGTTATGTGAACGATTTGCTTACTATGGTATGTCTGGTCCTTTCCAGAATTACATCCAGTATTCACCAACTAATGTTATTCCTGGAAAGTTAGGCGCTGGCCAGAGTACAGCAACTTCACTTAACTACTTTTTTCAATTCTGGACGTTTTTGTCTCCCATTATTGGTGCTGTGCTTGGTGATCAATATCTTGGACGGTTTTGGGCTATTGTTGTCTGTTGCTGCATTTACAGCGTGGGCCTTTTGATCCTATTTACCACCTCATTCCCCGTAGTTAGTGTAGCTGGATCATATGCTGGATTGATAATTGCTATGATCCTCACAGGTTTTGGTGCTGGTGGTATCAAAGCCAATGTTGCACCATTGATCGCTGAACAGTACACGGGGAAGACTCTTTATGTAAAGGTCAATAAGAAAGGCGAAAGAGTTTTAGTTGATCCCAGGCTGACAACAGAGTTTATTTTTCAACTTTTTTATTTAAGTATTAATATTGGAGCACTTTCACCTATTGCAACCACTGAACTTGAATTGAATGTAGGATATTGGGCCGCATTCCTTCTTCCTATGCTTATGTTTTTGCTAGCGTACGTTGTGCTTATTTATGGCAAACGAATTTTAGTAATTCAAAAACCTGAAGGTTCAGTTATTCCCAAGGCATTGAAAATTTCTGCAATTGGCATCATGAATCGTTTCAACCTTGAAAAGGCTTACCCGAGCAAGAATCCTACAGCTAATTACCCTTGGACGGACCATTTTGTAGATGAGATTGGAAGAGCGTTGAGAGCTTGCAAAGTATTTACTCTTTTACCAATATTCAATCTTTTGCTTGGACAAATTCTAAGTAATATGGTTTCTCAAGCTGGACAAATGCAACTGAGCGGTATTCCGAACGACATTATGTCTTCCTTTGATAGTATGGCACTCATTGTTTTGATTCCCTTAACAGGATCAGTCTTCTTCCCCTTACTTAGAAAATGGGGGATTAAACTCTACCCAGTGACTAAAATATCAATTGGATTCTTCACTGCGGCAGGATCAATGGCTTACACAGCAGGAATCCAAGACATGATTTATAAAGCTGGGCCATGTTTTGAGCAACCACTTGCCTGCCCAGCGTCTAATGGCGGTACTATTCCAAATGAAGTGAGTGTGTTTTACCAACTTCCTGCATATATTTTGATGGCTACTAGTGAGATCTTTGTATGTACTACTGCATATGAATATGCATATACTAAAGCGCCAGAGTCAATGAAATCATTTGTGCTTGCTCTTATGTTGTTTGCATTTGCCGTTGGATCAGCTATCGGAATTGCACTTGGACCAGTTTCAGTAGATCCTAAAGTTTTGTGGATGTATGTTTCTCTTTCTATTACATCAGCTATAACCGGTGCTATAGCGTGGGTGTTATTCCGTCATTACAATGCAATTGAAGATAAGTTGAACAACCTCTCTGTTGAAGGGAATGGGTCGGATAAGAAATTAGAATCAGTTAGCCTTGAAAAGAATACAGATTGTTAAATTTGATGTATGCGATGTGGTATTTGACTTACCTGGTTTTGGAATTGGTTATTTGTGCAGTTGTATAATTACGTTACAATGATTATTTATGATATTATTGCATTTGAGTAATTAAATAATTCTAGATAACATAAGTGTGTATATTCTTAGATATTCGAGATGGACTGCCAAGAAATGAATAGCCAAGAGATAAAAGATGGAAGCTTTGATAAGGATGGAAATTACAATACAGATGGAAGCATTAGCGGATAGATCTTTACGATATACAGAGTTAATGATATACAAAATGAAGCACTCGGATAGAAAGAGTAGATCAACGTAACTAATAAGAAAAGTATGGGACAGGCATCAGTGTATATAAAGGGATCTTCATTAAGTGAGCTGATAAGGCAAGCAATTATAGGGAGTTGAGATGAAATTAATGGATTTTCAAGGTTCTATATTAAGAATACGTTATAGAGTAAGCTGATTTAGGGAATTTCGGTGAATTTAGAATGATCTATTTTATTTTACTTAGACAAAATATTGGATGTTTACATGAAACATAAAAAGAGGGGGTAGAATTAGATGGAACATTGAAATGAAAAAAGGGAAGAGCGAGCCGGTTGGGAAGTGATGGATCATAGACGAATTGTGCAATGTGCCAAAGCGAGATGCATTGGATACGTGGAAGGCAGGGCAGAATAGAGTGATTTTTAATTGCAATTTGAGCAACTCCATATGATAAAATCGGCGAATAGACGAGGTGTGGGAAAATAAGTGATTTTGTAGCATTTTGATAAGGTATAAGCTTTTAAGAGGTGTACATGAAACAATGTGGATTCTATATGAGATACGTAATGAAAAATAACGAGGCAATATGAGATAAATGAAATTGCATGTATAATCTATAAGGGCTTAGCATAAAATATGGGAATGAAGTGCTTTATGAATATCAATACGAATGATTCTATTGCATAAGTTATATGAATAGTTAATAGTATAGCCACTATAACGGTTATATGAGATTAGCAAAATTTGGTTTCATTTAGCAGAATGAGAGTTTTATGTTTTACTCTTCCTTAAAGGGGTGACGAGTTCTACCGTTTTACGAAATGGATCATAACCTATAGTCTTTAAGATATACTATCTAGAGCCTTGCGATACAATCAAACGTACTGTCAGATTCGCTAAATGAATTTTCTCAGCCGATTTATATATGGCAAAGAGGATCTAGAGCCAGACTATTAGAATATGGGAAGTCATTAATTGGATGAAGTGATTACTAAAATTAGGACGGTTCAACTTTTAATTTAATTAACAATTAGTGGTTTCACTTGTATTTCGCCATTCTCATATCCAATTATCACATCAGAGATATGTTAAAAGTTGATCATATGACCATACTAGAGTGTGCAATGAATAATAATTGTTATTTTCGAAGATTCAAAGTTAATTTTGTTTAACTATTTTATAGAGCAAAATGAGGGTGAAGAATTTGAGAAAAGATTAGTCTATTTGGTATCGGATACAGCATTCATTAATATATAATTTAGTAACTTATTAACTGTCAAACTACTAACCCAGATGCAACTGTTACTGTTCTTAAATACCCCCTCTATTCAAAGTTTCGTTTCAACGATATATTGGACGTTTTGCTATGTATTAGTTTATTTTATATTCGCGTACATATTTAACTATGCAACAAAAATAACACAATCTGTTATAAGCTTAACAGAGACACGAATCATTCAGAGCTTTTCTGAATGTTTTATTTCCTATTTTCCTATTTCCCTTTAACCTTAAACTTCTGGATCAAATTAGGAAATAAAAAATTGCACCAACCACCCGTTCTAAATCAAACTTACGGCTCTGTAGTCACACACAACTACTTTTTCTTTCTATTTATCCGCTATTCTTTATAATTCCGTGATTTTCTCTATTATGAATTTCACTAATCTCCTATAAAGAAATTCTCCCTATATCCCATTTGTTCGATGCTAGTCATTTCCATAGGATATTCTAGTTTTACTTAAATTGGAATTATAAACGCCAGACTATTTCCTTTTTTTTAATTAAGATGTTCTGGTTCGCTAAACGGTTTAGCAGTTTCACAACTCGTATCGAGCTATATTTGTAACCAAGAATCACAATATTAATTACTTTCTTCACTATAGGAGTTTAACGTTATATCTATATGAACCTATTCGAATGACGTTCGCTTCATAAAGCACAATATAAGGGCCTTGCGAGATATTAGCTACTTTTAAACTTTTTTGTCTAAGTATATTTCTTTCTTTTTATGATGTTATTGCCAAAATTTTGACAATGTCTTCAAATTATATATAAGTTCCCCACATTCTTCTATTCCGCAATATATCATCTCTTACCTATATCTTGTGTGTTGGATTATCTATCACAAAAGTAGTGTAGTTGGGAGCAATACTTCATTTCGCATAAACGATCGCAAGACCCTTTCATACTTTAGCAATAAAGGGCCCACCTATGGTCAAATTATCGCAAGTCTTTTTTTATCTTTTTTTGGTAGTAATCTAAGATAAAAAGGTACTTCTCTACTTCATATATATATACCTCCCCCACTGAAATCTCTCTCAAACTTAATCACACATTGACAATGGAAGAAAAACCAAAACTTGAAAATGTTGATCTCACTATGACTGATGACAAGCTAGATCGTGAATACTCTAATGATGTGATCCTTGAAGAAATTGATCCTAATAAGGAGTATCCAACTGACGAAGAATTAGTCACCCTTCGTCATGTCAGAGATTCAGTTCCAAGAGCTGCTTTCCTTGTAGCTCTTGTAGAGCTTTGCGAACGTTTCTCTTTTTATGGTTTCTCTGGTCCCTTTCAAAACTATATCCAGTACTCTACTACCGATTTAATTCCTGGAAAATTAGGTGCTGGTCAAAGTACTGCAACTTCTCTTAACTACTTCTATCAGTTTTGGGTATTTCTTACTCCTATTCCTGGTGGTATTCTTGGTGACCAGTATGTCGGTAAATACTGGGCTATTATGATTTGTTGTGTTTTCTATACTATCGGTCTTATTATCTTGTTTGCAACTTCTTTCCCATCTGTCAGTGTCACAGGCTCTTACGCTGGTCTCATCGTCTCAATGATTCTTACAGGTTTAGGTGCTGGTGGTATCAAATCTAACGTATCACCCCTTATTGCTGAACAATACACAGCCACAAGGCCTTTTCTTAAAACTTTAAAGTCTGGCGAAAGAGTAGTAGTAGACCCTAGATTGACTCAAGAGTTTATCTTTCAGATGTTCTACTTCTGTATCAATATTGGTGCTTTATCAACTATTGCTACTACCGAATTAGAATTAAATGTCGGTTATTGGGCTGCTTATCTTCTTCCTATGTTGTTCTTTATTGTCGCATATATCGCCTTGATTTACGGAAAACGTATCTTGTACATTAAACCCCCTCAAGGCTCAATTGTTCCTCAAGCTTGCAGAATTTGCTGGATTGCTATCAAAAATCGTTTCAACTTCTCTTCTGCTTACCCAAGCAGAAACCCTGATATGGGTTATCCCTGGAACGATCATTTTGTAGATGAAATTAGCAGATCTATCAAGGCTTGTAATGTATTCTTGCTTATGCCTATTTGGAATTTAATGTACGGTCAAATTGTCAGTAACTTTATTTCACAAGCTGGTCAGATGGAGCTTCACGGTATTCCTAACGATATCAT
This sequence comes from Tortispora sangerardonensis, assembly GCA_030566855.1. NCBI lineage: Eukaryota > Fungi > Ascomycota > Trigonopsidomycetes > Trigonopsidales > Trigonopsidaceae > Tortispora > Tortispora sangerardonensis. The sequence goes on along the minus strand of JAKUBJ010000046.1, from coordinate 25,832 downwards.
GTCTGCTTTTGACTCCATCACTGTCATTATTATGGTGCCAATTTCTAGTGCTTTCATCTTCCCTGGTTTAAGAAAACTCGGATTCAAAATGTATCCTATCACTAAGATGACAATTGGTTTCTTCCTTATTGCTATTGCTATGGCATATGCTGCTATTTTACAAAATATGATCTACAAAGCCGGTCCTTGTTACGAATTCCCCTTAGAATGTCCTGCTTCAGACAATGGTTTCATTCCTAATGAAGTCAATGTTTTCTTACAAATCCCAGCCTACGTTTTTGTTGCTCTTTCTGAAATTTTCTGCTTTATTACTGGTTTAGAATATGCCTACACCAAAGCTCCTAACTCAATGAAATCATTCATTATGGCTCTCTATTTGTTATCTGCTGCTATTGGCTCTGCATTAGGTATTGCTCTTGCTCCTGCTGCAAAGAACCCCGATCTTGTTTGGATGTATGTATCTTTGGCTGCCGTATCAGTTGCTACTGGTATATTATTCTGGTTCTTATTCCGTGGCTACAACAAGATTGAAGACGAGCTTAACTTGCTTGATGCCGTTGGTGACGAAGTCATTGCTGGACAACATGCTTCTATTGTACCTAGCAAGGCTGATAAATGTTAAGAATAATAGAATTAACATGCTAGCATAGAACATGCATTTTGGTTACTTTTTTTGTTTTGCTTTTTGTTATCTTTTATGGGACGTGGTGCTTGGAATGATCATATTAGAAATGTTTCTATTGTATACATTTGTATAACCTAAAACCTTAGTTTTACGTGTAGAAAATTATAATACTCGCTATCATTTTAAAATACAATCCTTAAGTAGAATGGGTACATCAAACAGTTAATGCATATAGTCCAAGTTTACAAATTTAAGTAGTAAAGTAATTTTACACGCTTATCACCAGAATGGAGTTGAAGGCCTGCTGCGAGGAGTTCCACCACGAGAATCAAAAGCACGTTGTGTTCTTCTTCTGTTAGAGCCAAATCTTGCCGATTCTCTACGAAGACGACGAATATTTCTTTCCCGTTCTACTTCACGCTTTTCCATTTCATCTTTTGTCAAAACTTCTATAGTTGGACACCACTCAGCACATAAATTCTCTGAGTCTAATCGCCATCCAGCTCTTGCACCATAAGCACCCATATTGTCTTGATTTACAAGTGCATTAGCTTCGCCTGATACAAAATCTTTCTTTAATCTTAGTAAGCTTTCATGTACTGCATGCGATATAGCGGGGTAAAATTCTAATCCAAGAGCCATATCCTGACAAACTGATTTCGCAAACTCCTCTGGGCGAAGATCTTCAGATGAGAGATCCCATTCAAACTTATCTTCAAAGAGATAACGAGCTAAATGTATAGAGACATGAACGGGAACTACAGAGTCGCCAAATCCAGGACCACCCGCAGCAGTAACAGCAGCAACAGCTTGAGCATCTATAGAAGCAACAGAGGAATATTCTTCTAATTGAGTTTTTATAGCAGCAGCAATTTGATTAACTACAGTGCCAGGAAGCTCCATATCCATACACATAGATTGAGCAAATCGCTCTGGGGTGATTTGTGTTTCATTCAAATTCCAGCAGAAAAAGTCATCAATTCGCATATTGTCATGTTCAATGTTTATTCTTACAGGAACCAATAGTTCAGGCACAGCAGGAACTACACCAGAAAGAGGATGTGTATTCGAAGCAGGGGCTCTTTTAGCTTTTATTTCATGCATTATCTGAGGAGCATCTTCATCTTTATCGTTATCAGATTCATAATCTTCAAGGTACTGTCTTCTAGTTCTTGTTTGTCCAGACGTGACAGTGACTAATGCGGTTTTGTCAGCTCTTAACCGCGAAGCATAAGTAGTTGAGCAACCTTGTGCAGAATTCATGGTTTTTATAGAAATATACAGTCAATGTATTAAATATAAGGTATTATATATGTAAAAGAAAGGTATCACTGCCAATTCGGTCTCGATAACAGCAGAAATTAGCTGTTCGTAAGTGAAAGATTTGTAGGGTGAAAAAAGAAAGAAGGGTAAAATAATAAAAAATGAAAAACTTGATCGCTGTCTAGTACAAATAAAATAAGAATTGATCAGTTGTTTATTTGATTATTGTTCTTCTTATGATCCAAAAGTTAAAAATCGATGAACTGTAAAAGATTGGTAATTTTGCAATCACAATCAAGAGTTACCCGGCTACACGCAATTTATGCGATTCGTATAGGATATATCAGTCTTGCAAAAATGCAAAAATACAAGTCAAAAAAATATTAGTATCGCTAGGAACTTGAAGTGACATGGTAAAAAGTAGATGCCATGACAGTGAAGTTACATTTACGTTAATGGTTACCAAAAGCTATGTAGAATCACTTTGGAATAGGCAATATATACATAGCCCATGATTGTATATAATCGTAAAACTTTCTAACGATAGGAAGTGAAAATGTAAGGTATACTTGACAGCTGAATTGTGAAAGTGAGTCTTCTATTCTTATGCATAAAGAGAGAAAAATGTCGTAATTCTAACAAATGAGTTATCTCAATCTGGTATCATAACTCCAGCATGTAATTTGGACTCAATTAAATAAAAGCAAATATTCCCGGTGAATTGAATTATGCGGCACGAAATTTCCGAAATAATGAAGCTGTCTAATTTGTTGCATACAGATATCGGGATGTTTGAATAGCTTATGATGTTCAAAAAAAGATAGTTCTTTAATTTATCCTAAGATTCGATGTAAACAAGGCTGGCCCAGTTGAAGGGCAGTTCTATTAATTTGATAAGTTAACATTGAAAAGGCTAAGAACAGACATTGACTTTTGTGGTATAAAGAAAACAAAACGGCATCGGATAAATCAATACAATTCGAGCTGTAACTTACGGAATTAACACATGCGATCTATCCCATAGACTTCTAATTTGATTTTCGTACGAGTTTGGTAATGGTCGAGCGATATAGTAAACTGATTATCCAAACCAGTTCGTGTGTTTTTCATAAAGGGAAACTAAAAGGCTCTCAATATGGTATATCATAGAATAGGAGAATGAATCGGCCGCCATGAATTACAATAGTTCTTTCAAGGTGAAAAAACAGATATGAGTTTATTTTGGTGAATGAGTAAAGTGAAGAAGCAGAATGAGCGGAATATTAACAGTTATGGTTTCAGTCACATTGTGCTAAAAGCCCGCACTAAATTCAGGGGAAAGCGTTGTCTTATTGAGCATTAATATGGGAGTAATTAGCCAAATAATCGACTACAAAAATAAGGTATTTTGGAAATCAGAATATAACCAGCACAAAAAAGAGGGATTTTTGTGAAAGGTATTAACTGAAAATCCTTTATTTTTTTTGAAAGTGGTTAACATATGGAAATAGTACTAAGTAAGCCGTTAGTTTAAACAAAATTTGACAAGTTAAATTAAATCCCAAGTTAGTATGCGTACCTTAATTTAGTTAATGACGTAATGAACTAAACAAAAAGGTACACTCCATACAATAAATGATGCGATATTATGATCAACCATACTCGTGTTTGACTGAATAAAGTCGTAAGATACTTGAATATATAAGCTTATATAACTTACAACTTATATATTTATGTATTAGGAAGAAATACAATTTGGGGTGTTTTGGTTATTTATGGTAACGCATTGATAGTATTGATATTTTAAGAGCAGCTTGGAAAGATAAAAGCAAAGTCGAGATGATGAAAACCAGCTGACCATAAACAGAAAGCTCCTGATTAATTCAAGTATGCCAAAAGTTACTGATTGATTCTTTGATGTTATCCTCTTGAAAAATGTTGATTGAAGGTGATATACCTAAGTAGGAAATGCTCTAGATTCTCAAGAACTAATAACCGGTTAGAGTAAGAATATGGCATATAGTAGGTCCCTGCCCTCTCGTGGTGGGTTTAAGAGGAGCTATGGATGGTCAAATTTAAGCTCTATTTACAGCATATTTTTACAAATTAGCAAACTGTCAAAGATTCTTAAATTTAAGCTGTGTTTACAGCTTAAATTTGACCATCCATAGCTCCTCTTAAACCCACCACGAGAGGGAGGGGGGTTTAGGATGTTAATTGCTTTGTATATCCCATAGACAAATTGTGACCAAGTCTCAAATAGAAAGGCTTGGTCGGATGATCAATGCTATCATATTGAGAAAAATCTAGCCTTTTTGATCCGCCTTGCAATACCAGCAATAAGTTGACTTACATCTATAGGATTACTTAAGAATGCAGAGGATTGAGACAAAATCATGACATTGTCGTTATTTTCTACAATTGCTTTCTTAAACAGTAAAAAATTGCGTGTTTAGGCGCTGGAATATTTTCAGATCCCGTATTTATCCTTTTAGCGCTCGAATGAAAATGCTCCACTTAAAAATCAAAAAAAGACCTTTTATACACCTATATAACCAACAGTACTATCATTCAAATACATTTCTGCTATTCAAAATATCTCTATAAAGCATTCAATAGGCAACTGCTATTAAACTCATTGAGGAGAATTAGAAGTGGTTGGCCCAAAATACTAAGCGTAAGCGATTTTTCTATACCCCCACTTTGTATCGATTAAGAGATTCTCATTGGTTGCTGTTGCTCAGATCTTATTGAACTTTCCCCACCTTTCTTTCCTTTTTTTTTCTTCTTCTCTTTACTGCCAGTTAAAACAACAAACTGTCAACTCTACGTCGTTACTTTTTCGACCCCTTGTTTTCTGCTCGATACCTGTTTTTTCACTTGTATAGATCTTCGCCCTACCATACACCCCTTTATTCACTTAGAATAGCTGAGCAATTCAACTTAAGTTGTATACAGTCTAGCAAATGGCTTTATCATCCATCGATTCGAAGCCTTTGGATAATATGCCTGCTCCTGTAGTATCATGTAATGATGATTCAGAAGCTTCGAAATCACAAAGTGCTTCGAGTAAACCGAAATCAGCTAAAAGGGCTAAAAGATCGCGAACATCAGCTGATCGATCTTATGAGTGTGATGAGCCAGGTTGTGGTAAATCTTTTACTCGTGCAGATCATTTATCGAGACATATGTTAAATCATAGACCACCGAGAATACTGCACTGTAGGTTCGAAGGTTGTACTAGAACCTTTGTAAGGGAAGATTTGTTGAAGAGACATGAACAAAGGCAGCGTCATCGAGGCTTTAAGCAGAAAGAATCCATTGATGATACTAATAATTCCAATGATTCTCCTATAATAAAGAATGATACCGATAGTGCTGGAACACCTGATTCTAATATTCCTCTTCAAAATCAAAATATACCCATTTCAACTACTCTTTATCCTAATACTTCAATGTATTCATGGTCTACGCATACTCCTCATCCATCGGAGTCTCCTATTTCGCTTATTCCAAATTCAAATATTACTCCTCAAATGCCGAATTTGAATAATCATATACAGAATAAACCTATCTCTACTGTCGACGCTCTTGCCTCATTAGATGTAGTACCAGGATTAGTAACTCCTATATCTGCTACCGTTCCTCCTCCGTCTGCTGCTGCCGTAGTGACTGGTAACGCTATGACTTCTTCTTCTTCTTCTGTAACTGCTGGTACTATAGACTCTGTAAGGCATATTGGTAGTAATGGTATGCAAGACCAAAACAGTTCTAGATCAAAGCCTTTCATTCACAAAGATCAACAAGCAAGTATAAATTCACAATTACCATTTAACGACCCTACGCTTTTTCGTCCTTTTAGAGATTTGAATGGTCAATCCCCTTCAAATGATCTAATTTCTCATGATCTTGTTTCTTGGCTCTTTTCAGATGCAGTGCAAGGTGGCACTTCTGATATTCATCCTGAAGGTAACTACTTGGCTTTGGATTCTCCTATGTCTTTACCTAACCTTATCAGTCCTCCTACACCTCCAAAGGAAACTCTTATGACTGAAGTCAAGCGTTTAGACCTTTTGGCTCTTATTCCATCATTGGGTAATGATTCTGATCTTAGCATGCAACTGATGGATCATTATATTTATTATTACTGGAAAGAGTTTCATCCACAATACCCTATACTTCATCGGCCTTCATTTTCTTCTGTTGACACACCTGCACCTTTATTATGGGCTATAATAACTGTCGGTGCTGCTCTATCAGGAAATACTGATATAGCTATGAAGATAGCTGAGCCTTTACGGTGGGTTATTTTTCGGTTACCAGGGTTTAGTCCACCTTCACAACTGCACATTGTTCAAGCCTTACTTTTGCTAGAAGCCTTTGAAAAGACAATGACAACTCGTGCATTACACGAAAGATCACACGTACACCATGGTACCACATTGATGTTGCTTCGTCGAGGATCGTCATTTAGAGATAGTGATTCATCTGCAGAGAATGGTCCCTGGGGTAGATGGATTCAATTTGAATCTAGAAAGCGTACTACATTGATGGCGTTTATTTTTGATGTATTTCATGCAGTTTTTTTTAGTCATGGGTTGATTTTATCTGTTCACGAATTAAGGCTTAATATGCCTTGTAGTGAGTACTTGTGGGAATCATATACCTATAATGACGAAATGATGCCGAAGTCTAAACCTGTTAATATATCATTTAGAAATGCTATGAAGATGGTTTTGAACAACCAATCAGTTCCTACCTGTGCATTTGGCAAGCGTGTAATACTAGCAGGGATGATTTCATTTGCTCATCAGATGCAGTTAAGAGATATGGAAGTCACATCCCTTGGATGGGCTGCATTTCCTGACACATGGAGAGCAGTTTTTGAGCCTGCTTATTTGAAATGGAGAGATGATTATAATGCACATGAACTTAATAGACTAGCAGGAATAGTTCAAAAGGATATGCCTAATGTTCAGATTGATTTGAATTCTTTAGAAGATATTGCGTCAAAACTACAAGTTGGTTGTTTGACTGCAGAATTGTATTTATCTTTATGTCTTTTGAGGATCAGCATGTTTGAGATTTTAGCAGGAGGGGGAATACATGTACAATTAGGTCAACCAATTAAGGAATCAGATTATATTATGTATAGAAACAAAGTTCGAGATTGGGCAAATGGACAAGCAGGACTTGATGCATTCTTTTACGCTTTAAAATTATTACATGATACATTTGTCAATCCTGGAACAAGCGGTGGATACTCAGCAGGAAGAGATACGAATCTTCATAGATCATTTGCTATATATGGATGTACTATGATCATTTGGACACATGCATATTATGCACATGGATGCGAATCAGATGTTTTAAAGGATTATTCACCTTCGACTAGATATGTCGGAGTCCCAGTTCCTAAAGAAAGTGCAAGATCATATCTAATACGGATGAATCGTGCACAAACACCCGCTGAATTGGCAACAGTTCCTAATAAGAACAATTGTATTGGATTAATACAAATGGTTAGAGAAGCATTTGAAGATTCTAGATGGTTTCTTGTGAATGAAGGTAGAAGATTACTACATCATTGTCTTGAACAGTCAATGGGAAGACCACAGCAGATGCAAAGCTTTGAATGAGTATGCTGTACTTGAAGGAGTCTGGCCTTTAACTTTTAACGAATATTATGATTTTGATACATTTATCAATTGTATATTTTATTTTATTATAACCGTTAATAATGATTATTGAATTACGTAACATGAACGGGTAACCTCCGTGAATCGATCTTGTGCAGATTGTTACAGTTCACCAACCTTAACGCGCTCCATATTATATATTTTTGTGATTTATATCATGAGAAGTATGGGATTGGACGTTTTATAATGTCACTAAATATTGAACCTGTAATAGTTACAGAAACTGATCTGAAGGAATTTTATCTGGTTAACTCAGATCATGCCTATAGTTCTAATAGCGAAGTGAGCATTATTACTATTCAGTTTGTGGTATCTTATGTCAGACAAATATACGATTCTAAAGGTAGTTGTTTATTTTTTATAGGCATGAATGATAATACGAAACCTTTATATATAGTACTTTATCCATTTCAGTTAGATTCGATTGAAAAAGGTGATGCGATCGAAGTTACTGGATATTTATGTAAAGAGAGCTTACATGAATGCTATTTGACATCGAAAGAGCGCAGGGAACTACCAAAGCAATTAATAGAGTTTTATTATGTTGCAACTCAAACCATTAAGCTTTTGGCTAAAAGAGAAGATAAAGTTGAATTGAAAGTATTGCTAGATAAATGGAGTCTTGTTTGTGCCAAATGGAAAAAGGTATATTTACAGTTTCCAAGGATAGAATTTAAACCTTTTTCAGTGCCTTCTGTTATTCCGTCGAGAAAACCATCTGGTAGTTTAGTTTATGGACGAAAATTGTATGAATTACCTCCTCAATTGAATGTACATCCTGCAAGGTATATTTATGATACTCCTATTCAACCTATTCCAACTATATCTAATCTACCAGCCATTGACTATGGTATATGATTTAACTGGCTATTGGAATTTTTAATTTATTAACTTATGTGAATATGCGATGTATTATGTGAATATACTTTTATGCTTTAAACGCCTATGCTTACCTCCATGTAATTGTTTGAATACGATCTTATCACAGCAAGAAAAGATATCCTTTAGTCTTTCAAGCCAATGCTCTTCAATGATACTACTTCTTAAATCCAAATTGTTTGCTAAAATCTCAAAGTATTCTAATGAAACATATCTTGATCCATCTTCTTCAAATACTTCACCTGTAACCTGTACAAGATTAGTAATTTCTACTGTATCAATGCACGCAGAATCACATCTGATACAAATAGAACAACCAAATGTATCTTCAAGAGTGATCTCACTCACATCTCCATCTTCTAACTCTACAACCCAGCCAACAATAATCACTTTTTCAACGACTTTTATCCTTAAACCTCCATTTGATATATACTTGTTTTTGTCAAAACTACTATTGTTTATGCTAGTACTCTTCATAGGCAATATTTCAATCCCCAATTCAGCCAATTTAGGATCATTATCTACAGAAACCAGACGATTTAAATCAGAAAGTTCAACTTCAGCGCAATAGTCGATCATACGCCCAATCACAGGAAATAAATCGCCATTAATTCGTTTCATTTTTATTTAAAAGAAACAAATTATTTATTGTTTACTTATGTGTATGTTGAAAACACGCACGAACGCGATTTTCAAATAATGTGATCTACACTTACAAACGCGACTCAACTAAAGCGATATAGATATCTAAACAGTGAACAGTGTGCCTGTTTCTGAAAATCTTTAACTAATTCACAATAAAATAAAAGTCATAGAGTAAATCCCATATCACCTCGTAAGCGTATAATTGAGACAGTGTAGAAGTTACAAGTATACAACAAACTATACAATAAAAAATAAAAAAACACATATTACCTACTACACATAATTTTATACGAAAATCTTAATATACAGCATTCGCACAAAAATAAAACAAAAATTTGGTGGCATTCAATATTCTTTAAGCACAGCAGCATTGTCCAGGAGAACATTTGCAAGCAACTGCACAGCCGTCTTTGTTAGAATTACAACTGCATCCACATCCCATTGGTGTTGTCTCCATAGCACTTGTCTTGTTAGAGCAACAACTTCCCAAACTAGATGAAGTCTTGTTGAAAGCTAATGCAGATGTACTATCTTTCATAAGTTTAATACCACCAGTATTTGACTTTACTTGAGTAGTAGTAGTATTGAAAGATGGTGGAACATCCAAGGCAGGGTTTTGTAAGAAGAAATTTCTAGGTCTCATCAACAAGTTAATAGGCTCAGCAGGCATTACAGGGAAATCTTCAGGAGCAGGGAAATGTGTAATACCAAATGTATGCCAAACAACTATATCAGTATTTTCAACATTTGCAGTTCCATCGCCAATCCATTCTTCCATACCTTTAGAAGGAACACCTGATGTTTGAGGAACATGATCACCAGCAGGGTAGAATTGACGATCTACATAAGGTGTAACATGAATAGCATGTCTAGCAAAACTAGCACGATTAGATACCAATGATCCAGGCTTAGGAAGAAGCATTGGAACTTCACGAGAAACAATCTTGTATGAAACTGGTTTCTTTGAGTAAGGGTTTACCTTATTAGGATTAAACATATCGTATGTACGGCAAGTAGGACCAACATAATCAAACATAGCCTCACCTGTTGTCTTTGGTACTTCACGCTTAGCATAGAACCCATTTCCGTATTTGTTGTCAGCACTTCCCACAGGAGCAGAAGATTGTGCTGCATCGACACAAGCGAATGAATTAGACGGACCATCAATTTCAGGATTAATACGAAGACAGAAAAGATGCTGATGGTTATGTGCATTAACCATAGGATAAACTTGAGTACCATATCCTCTAAGATCCTCATCTAATGCGCAAGCATAAGTATTCAGAATACCTGTAAGTTTAATCTCTAATTGAATAGTACCATCCATGTGGAAAATATAGTAAACCATGTATTCATAGTTAGCAGCAGTAAAGATATGAGATATAACAAGCTTAATACCTCTAGTGACAATAGTAGTTTGGAAATCATCACGGAAGTCAGAATGCTTGAACAAGACACCATCGTCTTCTTCATGAATACAAATGGCATTCTTAATAGTTGAGACATTGCCATTGTGTTCAACAAAATCATAATCCATATAGTGAATTACACCCTTGCAATCACATCCAAGAGACAAAGGATTAGTGACATTACCAGCACCATATTCACCAAGATCAAATGCATGCTTGCGTTGATGAGGATGATTAGGTTCGCCATAAGGAACAACCATCTCACTTAGAGAAAGACGGTAAAAGATAGATCTCTCAGTACCTTTGTCGTTGTAAGATATATCGTTAAGTACCAAGCCTTCACGATAATTAAAACCAATGTGAATTTTAAAGTTTTGCCATTCAATAACACGTCCATTCATAGTGAAGTTGACACCTTGAGGTTGAGTAACAGCAATAGGTTTAACTTCACGTAATGGACCGACATCTTTGACATTGAAGTTAGCATGTTTAAATTTAGAAAGAGGACGACGAACAGAAGGAATATCAATCGCAACAACTTTGCCTGCAGTGTTGTCAACAATAGGACAAAAATCAAAAGGATGCGAGTACTGAGAATCGTCTTCATTTGAGCGATAATACATCAAAGCTTGCTGCATACGACGATCTGAACCAAATCTAGCGTCATAGCCAATAGTCCAGGGATCACAATAAACTTTGTGCATTTCACCATCAGGGAGACCAGAGAGTCTGCATTGTTCAATAACTTGAGGATCATTACGAATTATTTCTTCGATCTTGCACAAATCATAAACAGTAATAATAGGGCACATGCCAGTTACACGTTTCCAAGTAGCAATTGATTTCTTAGTGATATTTACAGTACCTTCATAGAACCCAGTCTCTTGAGCGCGATCAAGAGCAATGACATATGCCATACGATCAGGACGTTGAGATCCAGATTTCCATGCTTTATAATCTACTTTATCAGGTTCCGATAAGGATACAGTATTGAAGTAAAGATCTTGCTTAGAAAAACTTGATCTTACAATAGAAACAGTATCTTGAAGCTCAGTAATAGTAAGAGGATCAAGAGGATGAGCGGAACCTTCAGCAGATGCGATAGTGTGACTTGTGATCTGTTGTAATCTTTCAGCCATTGTTAAATGTTATATCGAAAAGCAGAACAAAAATCGTTGTGGAGAAGATTAACATGTGTGATTTATTAAGAGTATTTATATAGATTTTGTAAACGGCGGTTAATCAGGGAAGCTCGTGAATCAAAATCTCGTGATTCGAGAATATGAAAGTAATCATATGCTCGATCTGGATAAATGGTTCTTAATGTATCTGCTACAATCATATATGCTAGATTGGCAGTTTATCATCGTTCATTTGTGAATAAGCTCTCATGATTGGTTGAAGCAGCATATTCTCGTTCAATTGATAAGGTTGTTTCAAGTGCCTGACGCGGTTCTTTTAAAACTTAAGCCTATAGTGAGGGAACAAATTAAATTAAAGAAAGTTTATAGAGTTGATGAATAGTGGAATTCCGAAGTTAACGATTCTAGCGCCGCTGAATGTAGTGGGGATTGATGTAGGTGTCTCTAACCGGTTAGGCGAATGTATGGAGTAAATGTCTCCAGGAATCCCGCAAGAGACAATAAGTGAAACTCACTGAAGGTCGTATTTTTCAGCAAAATGTACAATACACCATACTGATCGTGGTGCAAATCACTAAATGTTAATTAGAATGTGGCGCAGTGGTAATATGATATAAAAACTAATAATCATTGTATTGTTTAATGTTAATACAAATATAAGCTCTAGTTATTTATAGATCAGATCGTAGAATTAAGAGCACAATATTCTATTACGCTCCATGCTTTAGTTGTGCTGGTTTGATAAACATGAATAATCGCTGATTCTCCACTAAATTGCCTCTCCACTGAAACGTCAAGACTGCGATACCTTTAATTATTGGTGATTGCCCACTGGATATGCACAGTATGGCATAGATATATTCAGCAGTTAAACAGATCAGATATAGTGTGAGGTTATAAATTTCGTTACATCGGACGAAAACTTCTTTGAACGCGGTCTAATGTCCCAATTAGGAAATTTTTATTATCTACACTTACCGGATATCTTACCTTTCTTTAACTTAGATACAACATCACTTGGTTACCGGATATGGTATGAAATAGATCTGATTATCCCATAGATGACTTGTTTAGATTATTCTAATTGCTAAAAATGATTGGCCAAGTGAGATGTATGCGCTTTGAGTGAGGGTTCTTGTTGTTTATATCTTGTTTTGGACATTGTTGCATACTCATAAAATAGGGGACCACTGGTAGTTTATACTGATGTGCTGTGGGATACTAGGGAAGAGTATAGTATGACTTAAGTTACTCACATCATACGGCCCTGCAGGGGTTTCTATAAGCATATTGATACATGGATTATATCTACATTTCCTCAACCTGGCAATAAAAAGGACACATTATCCCATAGTCGCCTGTTTTCCATGTATTGATTTACATTTTGAATCATTGACTATAGCTAACGCATCGTAAACGCAGCTTTGTAAATATTTTGCCAATTTTACGTTTCTCTATCAGGACTGATTAAATAGGAATTTGTTGGAAAGCATCTATAATCATCATAATTTTATGTACACATAAGATATTTCAGATATGCATATAAGAGGATTATTGGTATTGGGCGTGGTCCTTCTAAAAGCAAGTTTGGTTAAAGGTAGTGATGATTATGATGATGATCATCATGGAGATCATGTATATGAGCATCATCATGTGACAAAACAGACACGTATTTGTTGGCCTCGCACATGGTTTACACATTCGGATGCCAATGCTGCTACTTTTTATAGTTTACATCGGCAGAATTGTTTGGGACATTATTTTGTCACCGATGATATTGCTTCAATAGCAAATATGTATAACTCCGAATATTTAGAGCCTGGTCTCTTAGAAGGAAAATGTCATAAAAAACATGGCTGTGGTTACTTTAGTGAACAGAATGATTTTGGATGTGGATGCCATGGTCAGTTTTTTGCTGACCCTAATGCAAATAACATTACACTTCCTGAGCTAGAGAAACAGTCACCAGTGTCTAATCGCAAGCGCAATGACGATAGAACCTGCCCAGCTTCCAAAGGGAAGCGAAGCCTGCACAAGAGAAGCCCATGTGGTTCGTGTGGATCTCATCACTCCACACATCATCATATTGACATGGGAGATAATGTTGCTACTTACAAGCCTAATGAACTATTGCAGACTTGTAATACTGTGAACCCAGTATTTCCAGATCGTAATTTGTACGAGTGCTGGGACACAGATCTCGATGTTATTATTCTTGACGTTACTGGCTACTGCTGTCCTTGTTAGAAGAAATAAAATATATGGGATAAAATTATTTTGGATTCTGTTATTATATTAATTAATTATCTATTTTTTTTTGAAAAGGCAAAAGCTGCATGGAATGAGATTGATTGCTTCTTCTTTTCTGTTCTTGATAAAGATATCATCTATGCTCTACTTTCCAGTGCCAAAGGAAAGGATTAGAAAACTCAACGAATAGACTATGTCAGTATCGTTGATTAGTTGGCAAAAGGGATATGATTACTGGTTACATACCCCATATTTATATCTTTCTCATTATTTTTTGTACTTTTGTATTGAGAGAAAAGTGTAACTTCAGTTATATTGTATTAAATTAGTTATAATTAACCTTTTTTGATATAATTAAAATCGAAATACTAACGGTTAACTACTTCGCCTTCACCTTCTTGCAATCGATATATTAGTTGCAAGTAATAACCGCCACCGTTGTCGTAATCATAATTTTGAGAATACACAATTACGTAGTTGTTTCTCCGTAAGAGATATTGTATTTGAAATATTGATATTTACATCATGGTAAGTCTTAATAAAGCACACAAAAGAGACAAGACAAGTGAACCTGAATTGACTAACGAAATGGATTTTGTAAGTTACGGCTTATGGCTATGAAGCAGAAGCAAGATGCTGAAGCAAAAAATAATGGCGGTGTAGCACCAGCACCAAGAGTTTCAGCAGCCAAACTTAGAGTACAAAAGGATATAACAGAATTAGAATTACCAGATACTATTAAGATAACATTTCCTGATCCAAACAATACGATGGAATTTAGAATTCAAATAACACCAGATGAAGGATTATATAGAGGTGGTGTTTTCACATTTTCATTTGTAGTTGATGAATGTTTCCCTCATGAACCACCGAAAGTTAAATGCTTGAACAAGATTTATCATCCTAATATTGATTTGGAAGGTAACGTTTGTCTGAATATATTAAGAGAAGATTGGAAGCCTGTTCTTAATTTGAATTCTGTAATTATAGGAGTCCAATTACTTTTCCTTGAACCTAATCCAACTGATCCACTGAATAAAGATGCAGCAAAGGATTTAATGAGTCACAGGGACAAGTTTATAAGGAATGTTTATACATCTATGCATGGTGGAACTGTTGGTAATATTCGCTTCGAAAGAGTTGTATAGTATCTTTTTTACGTAAAAAACACACAAATAGTATATGTTAATGCATAATTATACTCATATCAATAAAATCCTGATCAATACGTCATGACCAATACAAAGAAGATCAACGATCGTCTAAAAATCTCTTTTAGAGTATAAAAGCAAAGGGTTACTCAATGAGAACAACAAATATAAAAGAAATATATAGCATAGAGATAAGTCAAAGCTCATGAGTTTTTTCTTCTTTCATTCAATGAGAGAGAGGGGGTTTTAGTCTTGGTTTTCGGGGCGTAATTTACGTACCTCCTTTCCTACTTGCCAGATCTCTTGCTCTTCAATCTCCTTCAATTCTTGGTCGTAGAGTTCACGGTAGTTGGGTTGAGAGTTATAGTCAAGAGAACGCTTAGTTTCCTTTCCAGTTTTAACAGAGTCATACAAGTCAGCAAAAACGGGTTTCAAAGCATCCTTGAAACGGTGTGACCAGTCAATGGCACCACGACGAGCAGTAGTGGAACAGGCAGCGTACATGTAGTCCATACCATGAGCACCAACAAGAGGGTAAAGTGATTGAGTAGCTTCTTCGACAGTCTCATTGAAAGCTTCAGAAGGAGAATGTCCTTGTTCACGGAGAATCTCGTATTGAGCAAGGAACATACCTTGGAGGCCACCCATCAAACATCCACGCTCACCATAGAGATCAGAGTAAACTTCACGCTCTGCGGTAGTTTCGTACAAGTAACCAGATCCGATAGCAACACCTAAAGCAACAGCTTTCTCTTCAGCCTTTCCAGTAATATCTTGTACAGCAGCAAAAGAAGAGTTAATGCCACGTCCTTCCTTGAACAAAGAACGGACAGTACGTCCAGATCCCTTAGGAGCAACCAAAATGACATCAATGTCAGAAGGGAGATCTACATGGGTAAGATCCTTGAAAACAGGAGAGAAACCGTGGGAGAAGTACAAAGTCTTTCCTTTTGTAAGGAGAGGCTTGATATGGGGCCAAGTCTCAGATTGTGCAGCATCAGAGAGCAAGTTCATAATGTAAGTACCCTTATTGATAGCCTCATCGACATCGAACAAAGTCTTTCCAGGGACCCAACCATCTTCAATGGCAGCTTTCCATGAAGCACCATTCTTACGAACACCAACAATGACGTTCAAACCATTGTCACGGAGGTTAAGACCTTGTGCATAACCTTGAGAACCATAACCAATTACAGCAAAAGTATCGTTCTTGAAGTAATCTAACAACTTCTCACGGGGCCAGTCAGCACGTTCATAGACAGTTTCTGGGATTCCCTTAGCGAACTCAATCTTCTTAATACCACGAGTTTGTTGTTGAGCAAGAGCAACAGCGGCTCTACGGACAGTAGGACGAGCGGCAGCAGAGCCAACAAGGGTGCGAACAGCAGTGCGTGAAGCAAGTCTGCTGGCAGCTTTTTGTGAAGCACGAGAAAGCATTTTTATTTGAATAAGAAAACTTAAAAAGAGTAAGTAAAAAAGAGAAAAAATAACAATAAAGTTATATAGAAAAGAAAAGAAAAAAGAGATTCATGAATCTTGGTTGCAGATTTTCGTTTTCTACTCCGGGGTCCCGGGTAACTGTGACTGCTAAGGTAGACCCGAGAGCCGATGATAACAGGGTAAATTAGTTTGATTTTTGTAGTTTTAGGGTTTGTAAGGTATACAATCGATGAATCATATCAAATTGATAGAGCAATAAGAAAAGAATAATTGTTAGTGAATTTTACCTATATGAGCAGCTGAATAATAAGAGATGATAAGATCTTGAAGAATGTGGAGATCTGTGTTACCTGACAGATCTATTGCCTTGTTAGGATGAGATAATTGTTGGAGTTCTATATTTGACTACACCGTACTCAGTATCAAATAGATAAACAATAAAATATGTTAGCCTCTTAGCTGTAAATAGCTGAGTGAGGTAATTACTTAGGAATATATGGTGATGATTTATTTTATCAATTGATGTTTCTGTGGTATAGTGACATCATAGACAGTTATGAGTACAGTTAGATATTACATATGATCTTTACTCTCTATAGGCTATTCCATCTGTCAAAAGGTATTAGCGAACTATCATATTTGTAACTTTGTAGCTACAGATTTGTTAACAGTTTTAACTGTCTTTGAAATAAGCCAGTAAAGATGTTTTAAAATTCTACTATTTTATAGTGACATTTTCTCGACTATATTTGTAAAGGTAGTGAAATCTACCAAACATCCTTTTACGTCTACTCTACTTAATTTATTCGATTGTATTATTTATTTACATATCTTTGATTGTAAACTTTACACTGATATACTAAAGAGTAGCAATAAACGGGGAGTAAGGGATAGACATATTTTTATTTGCATTTAGCGATTGATTCTACTTAATTTAAGTATCTTAATTGAAGCTGTATTGATTTTCGATCGAAGAAGAAAGGTTTTTATAGCTACGTCCTGAACCGCTTGTGCTGTAGATTATATGTTTCTTGCACGGTATTTAAGATGAAAGTCTTCTTAGATTTACTGTTGCTTCTAACGATAGTTATGGCATTAAATAATGACAAAAAATATACAGAAGTACGATCTAATCGACCTAGAATTTCACATACATTTGATGATAATATTAATGAATGGATAGAGATATCAAAGTATGTATCACCTTATATAAAGAAATCCATAGAGTTGGCATTCTCAGTATCATCGAAAAGCATTGGGAAGATGTTTAAAAGGAATTCAATAGATATACAAACAGCAGATTTGAATGACCCCAATAATCCTGATGTTGTATTTCTTGAAAATACTCAATGGTCAGATTTTATTACGCATGGTGAGTTTATTGATTCTAGAACATTTGAAGTTGCTGACATGAAAATCAATGATGTTTTAGAAGGTTCAATTGGATTAGATCAAGGTATCATTTACAGATTGAATCTAACAGGTATAGAATCCGACGTAACCGCTCATATAATGGTATGTAATCAACCTTCAGTATTAAATAATGATGCAGCTTCAAATGATCCATTTACTGATCTACAATTAGCTGTAGTTGGTGAGGTATTTCTTACTATAGACGATTCTACAAGGCCTGTATTGGTTCATCTTGCAGTGCAAGCTGGTTATGCTCAATATGAAATTGATTTTTTTGAAAATATGGTTTATATTGTTGTTGCATCACCGCTTAAAAATAGTACTTTAGATTATGATTTTAAACCAGATGATATTTGGACTTATGAGATTTCCACAACAGTTGATTTCTCGCCTTTTGCTTATGTTGCTAAACCTTACTTATTCTGGGTAGATTCAGATAATCAAACGTCTATACTGGTATCTGATAATCTCACTACGCTTGGTGTATCAGAATCAACTCCTTTAGACGAGAATGGTATTGATATTCTTATCTACAATGCCTTAGACTACTCTAACAGTGCTGCATACTATTTAAACAGATCCTTTTGTGCTGCATTTAACGGTCCTATTCTTTTGACTTCTGAAAATACTACTAATAGCTTCACTACTAGAGGTCTTGGTGATTCAGCTAGAGAACAATGGCTAATTGAAAACCTAAATGGTTCAACCTTATATTCTGCAGTTATGCTTCAAGCAAAATATAATGACTCCTTTTATCAGCTAATATACCCCGATGTTCTATTTGAAACAATGAATTCTGATGTATGTCAATTGGTATACGATTTAGAGTTTTGTACTGAAGTTGCTTATTCCGTCCCTGCTAACTATACTTTATTTAATCGTCAAGAACTTGGAGATTTTTATGATAACCTAGCCAGGAGTTATTACGCCAATTTTACATACAGCTTACAGCAAATTAATTGCAATGCATCTTTAGTGGCTCGTTTTTCACCTTTAAGAACTTGCGATGATTGTGATTCAACTTATATAGACTGGTTGTGTGCCACCAATATCCCAAGGTGTCTTCCTGCAAACGTTAGTCTACCGTATGTTCAAATTAGGAATCCTGGTGAATCTAGAAACGATTTGATAGATGAAATTATTCGTCCTCCACCATATGCAGAAATTCTTCCTTGTAAAGAGATATGTTATTACATGCAACAGAGTTGTCCTTCAAATCTTGGTATAACTTGTCCTTTACCGGGACTTGGATTAGAAAATTCATACGGACAGAATAGCGAGGATGGATTAGTGAGTTGTTCATATGGTGGGGCTTTATATTTCCCTAATGCTAGTGCAATTTTTAAATATTCTTGGAGTTTAATTGTCTCTATTCAAATGGTACTGTTTGCGTTTCATTTAATATAGAGAATGTATTATATCATGAAGCCCCATATGCAAAAGCACAAAGACACGAATGACATATTTAATTGAAACTATAAATATTAACATATAATTATGTAGTACCGGTTAAACACATACACCCCATATATTGTCACCAGCACTTACCTATTACGGACTACTAAGCTGTTCTCGAGGAATCTAATATAGATTTTTCACTCACACCACCTAACACAGATTTGTACATATTTACATCTTTTTTTTATAATTTGAATATAAATTTTGGTAAGATTTCAAAATAATATGTACAGGAATATTAAACACATAGGAAGTATAAGACGTCATAGGATATCGGTTAATTCCGGGCTTATAAGATTACAGCAATGTCGTTGTTACAGCGATAAACCAGATGACCAGTCAGATCGACCATCAAGAATGTCTTCATCACCTGTACCAACTACAAGAGTAGGTAGATTACTTCATTTTGGTGGATTAGCAGCCTCAATTGGTTTAGGTGTTATTGAAGAAGGCATTAAACGAGTAGGAAATGCTGGATCAGGCGGTGGATTAGTTTTAAGTGGCAGAAACCTTGAACGGTTAGCTAAGAAAATGAGTAGAATGAGAGGAGCAGCATTAAAATTTGCACAAATGCTTTCTTTTCAAGATGATAAAGTCATCCCACCACAAGTAAGAGAATTACTCGCGAAAGTACAAGATTCAGCAGATTATATGCCATTTTCACAACTTACTACAATTCTTAATAATGATCTTGGTGTTGGATGGAGAGATAGGTTATTTAGCGAATTTGATCAAATACCAATGGCTGCTGCATCGATTGGTCAAGTACATGCAGCTAAATTAATTACTGGTGAACAAGTAGCTGTAAAAATTCAATATCCAGGAGTTGCACAAAGTATTCAAAGTGATCTTGATAATTTAGCAATGCTGTTAACTGCATCTAGTTTACTTCCTGACGGATTATTCTTAGAAAGTACAATTGCCAATGCACGAACAGAATTGGGTTGGGAATGTGATTATGTACGTGAAGCGAAGTCTTTAGAGAGATTCAAAGATTTACTTAAAGATGATCCTGTGTTTGAAGTACCACGCTTGTTTCCAGAAGCAAGTGGTACACAAGTACTTACAATGGAACGTATGTATGGTAAAGCTGTTGCTAGTCCTTCACATAAGTTTTCTCAAGAGAAGAAGAACTGGATAAGTACACAAATAATGGGACTTTGTCTTAGAGAGATTGGTGAGTTTAGGTTTATGCAAACAGATCCAAATTGGACAAATTTCTTATATAATTCTGAACATGATAAAATTGAATTACTTGATTTCGGCGCAGCAAGAGAATATTCAAAGCCATTCATTGATAATTATATCGCCTTACTTAGAGCAGCTATAAAAGGAGATCGTGAAACATGTGAAAAAGTATCTCATGATTTAGGCTATTTAACTGGTGGCGAATCTGAAACAATGATAAAGGCTCATGTAGATTCTATAATGACTTTAGCTGAATCATTTAGACCTTCTGAATCAGGAGTTTATGATTTTTCAAGCCAAACTATAACTGACAGAGTCAGAGCGCAAATTCCACTTATGCTTTCTCAAAGATTAACACCTCCTCCAGAGGAAACATATTCTCTTCATAGAAAGTTATCTGGCGCATTTCTTTTATGTGCAAGGCTTAAAGCTCAGGTGCCTTGTCATGACCTTTTCGTTAAGTATATAGGTCTATAATTGACGCCACAAAAAACTCTTTATTCTAATTGTATATAACAACACATGTCATAAATTATTGAAAATCTTCATCGACACTATCATCAAGAAATACTGATCGATATTGCCTGCTCATTAAATCTTGCTGTAAGCTGTCATCGTCATCTTCCAATTGATATCCTTCTTCAGGACCAAGAATTGAAAGTAAGACAGGTAAGAATATCAAAGCATGTAATGCAGCAAAAATAATGAGAACAAGCCAAACTCGGAAATAATAAAGTTCATAAATCTTTGACTTTGTAAAGGCTAAAACAAAAATACCAATAAATTTAGTCATAGTGATTCCTCCAAATACAGATCCACCAACAGTAGACAAAGCTGAAATTGTACGTTTTTCTCTACTTCCTATTCGGCCTCTTATAAGATCAAGCATTAAAGTATTTGGATACATGAATGAGCGACAAATGTGAACGCAAAACTCAACAGACAATCCAACACATATAATTAAGTTCACTAAAGATACAGCATTTAATGAAATACCCCAAACACTCATAACACCAAGAATATCAACCACAATCATTACAACTGTCAATCCTAAAATCAAACTAGCACCTAAGGATCCTAAAAATATAGCTGAAATAAATATCAGTAATCCTACTGCTAAACAAAGCAAGTTCAATGTAAGATATTTGATCCCAATATACTGATCAAAAAATATGTAAAAAATACTATAAGGAAAAACTTCAAGACCAGTACTTTCACTTACATGTTCAGCAATTTTTCTAGCTGATGTGTATGCAGCAATATAATCATCTTGTGACTTCAATGGAGAATGACTTGTTCTAAAATGCGAAGAAATAATACTATCAGTTGCATAATTCGGCACAACTGCTGCACCAAATGCTGCCTTGCCACCTAAGGGACAAGGATCAGGTCCTGCTTCAAGCCATAGTTTCAAGTATTTCATAAACTCCTCCTTCTCAGGAAGTCCTGTCATATTTATATTCCATGTTTTACCCGCATAACATACATCACAAAATCTTGTAGGTCCATTGGGTGAGCATAATCTTAAATCAGGCAATACACGACTATCTAATGAACAACACTGATCGAGTTCAGGATTTAACCAATGTAAGTATGTATCTATCCAACTTGCAGCAGGCTCTGCAATATAAGATGTTTCAACTCTTTGCCTTTCTTGCTCTAGTATATTCATTAAGGATAATTCATTACAAGAAGAAAAGCTGCCACAAAGTGCTTGTTGACCATCTCTATATGTAGTATTTCCATGTCTAACAACAAAATAGACTGGTGGTCCTTTCTGGAAATAAGAATCCAAGTCATTGAAATAAGGTATTAAATATGATTCTTCAGGTAAAGCCAATCTTTGATCAAGGCCAAGTGAAACATAAGGAAGTGTTGTAAGTGAAAAAACAAAATAGCTAACAAATGCAACAAAAACGGCAAATTTAGTAGAAGTCTCTAATAAAAATGGAGCAATAACTTTCCGAATAGTGGATGAAGCAGTATTGAAATAATACTCATCATTACTACCAACCATTAACCTAACACAAGGAAAGCAATCCATTCGACGAGCTTCTAATCGCTTTTGGTCAAGAGATATTGCTGCAACTAATAAAGTTAACTGCAAAAGAGCATTTGAAATTACCGCACCCACAGCATAAATAGCAAAATTTCGTACAGCTGGCATATCAACAATAGTTGCAACAAAGAAAGTGATAGACTCACATAAGGCGGAAAGTAAAATGCTTGGTCCAATACGAGCCAAAGTTCTTGAAACTCTATACTCAACAGTTTCCATATTGTATGATTCAGTTACCATATTCAATTCATGAACAATTAAGAATATATTATCAACACCAATTGCAAGAACCAAAAAGGGAATAACTTCAGCAACAATTAATGTAACCTTGACTCCTGCGTATGAAAATATACCAATAGATGTTGTGATTGACATAATAACTATTGAAACTCCTATAAGACCTAAAAGTGATCTAGAATCTACTAACCATGCCAAAGAGGTAAGACTGAAGAAAGATTTGCGACCAAGAGTGATTGACACATATATGAACATAACAATATATGAAATAACAACAATTCTAATGTCAGTATTAGATGATTGATTTAGTTCTTGTTTCAGAGAACTTTCTGTAGAGAATGACAGCTCCAAACCTCTAGCTTCAGCATCAGGGACTTTTGATAAAAGATACTCTTCTAATGATTTTTCCCATTTACTAACGGACTCCAAGTATGATGGTACATCATGATTCTCTATTACAAAAGTAATAACAGCTGATTGAGAATCAAGAATATTTGTAATATTTGAAGTATCAGTCCATCCAAACAGGAGATCAGAATTAAGAGGTTGCATAAAAGGAGGTAAACATTGAACTGGACTGTTTGAACAAAGGGTTAATCTGTTTCTGAATGTGGTCTCTGTGAAAGTCGAAATATCATTATCAAAATATTGCGTAAATGATTCAATTACACATGCATCGCCCATTGGCTTCATACAAAAATCATCAAGAGTTTGACCAGTTTCAGAAGTCAATTCAGCAATACCTTGTTCTACTTCAAACCACCAAGCCAAATTGTCATAGTCAACCACAGAACCAGTCTTATTAGATAGAAAGACTTGTTCAATTCTATAAAAAGGTCCAAAATGTCTATCAAAGTACTCTTTCTCTAATAAAGGCTTCGAATGTGGACCAACCCAAAGATTTACAGGCTCTGTTTCAATTGTGAAATGGCTAATACCTGAAGAACAAAATGCTACCAATGATAAAGAACTTATAATAACAATGATTGGATTACAAGCACAAAAATATCCAAGACGACCAAACCAGCCAGATAGCAAAGAGTTCAGCTGGTACACAGAAGCAGATCTATCCATTATATCACCTGCATCAAACACAAGATCTTCATCTTCATCAGGATACCCGTCATCATGTAGAAGCTGAACATGGTCAAATGTTTCAATCATTCCATGCTCCTTACAATATGTCACTATAGCATAACCTACTACACCAAGAGTAAGCAGTGAAGCATAAACAATAACTATGGCAAATGAAAAGCAAGGCATTAAACCTACATAACATTGTTCACGAAACGTGTCAGACCAAGGTAGATCAGGACATACATCAGGGCAATCAGAGCAAGAACATCTATAAGAAGAATCAGAGACATTGCATGAATGTGTGGGATTTCTGAGGGGTGTAATATCATGTTTGTCTGATTCATAAAGAAAGTTTATTTGAAAAGGAGAACCACCTAGCATTGGTTTCTCATCTCCTAAGAATTTCAGAAACTCTGAATAATTCTTTGCACCACCTCCTATCAAATCCATTACATTGCCATTCATAGAAGAAAACTTGACATTCTTACATGAGTCATAGAATTCTGATGCTTGATCTGGTGATACATACACATTCATTTCAGTAACTATATCAGAACCAGAAAGAGAAGTACCAGTAGAAATAACATCAACAAAAGTTGATTGATCTGGGCTGCAAGTCATTTCACAAAAGAGATCATAAAAATTCGATTGACAGGCAGGACATGCAGAAAGCAAAGATTCAACACGTTTTAAGTTCTCTTTCAATTGTTGTACTTGCGAAATTACACAACAAACTTCCCGATCCTTCCATTTATCACCACACAGATTAACCAATTCTGTTGTCAATTCTAATTCAGGAATTGTTGCAAAATCATTATCGGGACATGGAAGCTCACTACCAAAGATTGTTCTTTTACCACATGAATCTCGTGTAGAACAACGACCAGCATTGTGTAGAGGTGTGGCACATGCAAAGCTTATAAGTATAGTTAACCACTTCATTGTGTTCTCATATTAATATGACTTAACAACAACAAGCAAACAATTAGTCTAGAACGATTAAAATGAACGTAACAAGTTATATGCAAAAAAGGCGGGGAACTATTGTTGAATCAAAAGAGGCATACGATGAAAGGCGTGTAGAGTTTTTTACGTCACGAATGATGCAAATACGAATAAATGGCGGCTTAAATATAGGGCTACCGCAATTATGGTAATAATTGCGGTGAAAACTCAGATTTAAAATAGACTTGTGCGGAAAATACGTAGTATAGATATGGTCTAGTGGCCTAAAGGTTAAGGCGCTGCTTTCCGGAGGCAGAGATTGCGGGTTCGAGTCCCGCCTGGATCTCTTTTATTGGTGCTTGTTCATACAAAATTTTTGGGGACAGTATGTTAATCTTTAAAGGAGAGAGTGAGAAAAAAACGGTTAAAATTGTACAAAAGAGTCATTCTTTTTTTGTTATACGTAGTAATATGGTTTCTTAAAATAAAATATCTCTGATGCTTTAACTGTATACAGTAGAGCAATTTTCCCTGGTCGATGAGTGTCGATAGAACGCTTTACATTGTTACACAAGAGGAAATATGGAAGAAATTTCAGCATTCTTTAAAAGTCCAAGAGTACCTCTTAAAGGGGGTTAGAAAATTGGAATCTTCCAGTTGTTTTCTTTGAACTAGCGGCCGACTTCGTTGTTCGTAAAAAAAAGAAGTCATATCGCTTCACATTTATCAAATGTAGAAATAACGCAGCATTTCGGTTTCAGTAACAGGATCGACATATAGAAATGTATATTCCCTAATAGTGATATTGATTTGTCATATTTGTATCACAGGACTGATCGAGTAAGAAAACAACTAAACGCATTGTGCGGTTAGCTTTACAGAGAAAATACTATTCAGGGTAAACTAAATAGAAACAACTTCAATTTAAAACCTTTGTACTATCGTTAGATTTCCAATCCAGACCTCTAGTTCG